>JARJDZ010002695.1:0-21418 GCA_030264555.1 Aleochara sp. GC000083 | reverse complement strand
TTCCATTACACAATCGGAACGAATTTGAATTAGTCAAGATCTCAATGTTGGCCATTGACGTTTATATCACGTTCCATGAAGCGAGCGAACGATGGAAACGACAACGAGCATTTCAACAGTATAATAATTACCACAACTATTATTCCCGTGTTTCATTGTCCTCTCATCCCCTCCCCTACATCCGTGATCCCAATTTTCCCGGTTGGGAAATCAGCCCAATTTGCCGAAATCTTTCATTTAGACTTGATGACTATTTAATAAGTCATCCACTGGCAAAAACGTGAGTGAAAATGAGTGTTTGTCATCCTCGAACGTGGAAAATGCTGACTTTGCAGAGCTCTCTCATGTCAAATGTCAGGAGAATCCTGAAATGAAATGGCCGACAGTGAAATGATCATTAAAATTTCCCCGAGTTGAATGGACTGGGGAATTTCTTTTAAAATATGTCCATCAAAAAAATAAAAACCATCCTGGGAAGTGATATATTTGATTCGACATTTTCAAATTTCTAATCCAATAATGCAACCGCAATAGATCATCAACAAACGCAATTTTTGGAATAAAAAATGTCGCATAACAAAATATTTATCATCGCAATGGCCAATGACGAGGAAAACAAGCGCGCATGAGATGGTGGAAAAACAAGAAGCAACAAGAAGCAAGAAAGCTCGCTTAAATATTCATACACACAATATGCAAAGCGGTGGCGGTTGGGGGCGGCAATGGCCGACACGGAAGGAACGAAGAAACGACAGAAAAAATCCATTACAATTGTAACGATGGCAATTCGTTCTTTTCATTTTATATGAGCGGTATTAATCATTTTTCGTTTCGGTCTCGCTGGAATATTTAATTTAATAGACAACAATTTCATTCATTTTTCTCGCCGCCATTGCCGCCTCCAAATGAGCGTTTCATTTCGTTTTCCATGTCTTATTCGTTTGTACTTTTAAGTTCGTAGCACCTGTTTTACTCCTTACTTGAAGTCGCTTTTATTTTTCATTTTGATGAAATTTAGAACCTGTAATTCCAGGTTGAATTTTTCAGGAAATATTTCAAGTGACTAATTTCTAAAATTAATTTTCTGCAAGTATATTTCATTACCTTTCAAATTCCGAAAAGTAATTGAAAATCGCATAAATAGTTCAAAAGATATTGATAAAGGAAATTGTATTATTATCCTTGAAGTCACAAATCAATCAAAAATATTTGGTATGTTTAGATGTAAATAATTTATGTTTCTGATGAAATAAATATATGGTATTATATATCAATTTAAAGGAAATTTAATTATCTTTCAAGATATTGAATCCAAATATAAATTGAACGACTAATTTTCAAATGGCAGTTATGAACGTAAAACCATTTTTCAAGGATAATTGCAACTTTTAACAAGTTCAATTTAACTGTTTCTAACCAAGTATTATGACTAAGAATAATTAGGAAAATGCAAAATTCGTGTCCAGAACTTTGAGTATAAGGATAATGCTTAGAATTAAAGCACTAGCACCTCGCAAAATTCCCACCACAAAACAAAACATCACCCCTTTATTCGAATATTAAGCAAAGCATTCGGGCGCCATTTGCTTCCGGTCCGAACCATTCAAACAACTCTATCCTCTCGTCCTTCCGCCTTATGTCCTCAATGGCGTCTCCATAGCATCATAATCGCCGCATAATACGTCGACTGCGCCCTCTTGAAAGCAACCCTTGAGCCTTGAGCGCATTCTGAGAAGACATCCACTGTCACTACTCACTTGCAGGAATAATGGCGGCCGAATAGTGGCGAGAGAATGGCGGAATGGAGAGCATCCGGAAGGCAACAGATTCCCCATGTTTAATTTATTAATTGGTCGTGTTGTTGATGCCGAAATCCGACCGGAATGACGAGGGTCGCGCACATTCCTTCCATTTGCAAATGTTGCCACTCAAAGGATTTGGGGATTTCCTTCCCCGAACCAAATAATAATAACAACCCAACTCTCCACCATCGCGCATCTTCATCATCAAAATCGAAAATCTATAAAGGAAAATTGCCGCGCGAATTTTTATGCAAATGATGACTGGTATTAATATGCAATGAAAAGTGCTGCCGCCAACGGGCTGTGTGTAACTTGGGAGAGTGCTGCGTTAAGTGAATACTACTCGTAAGTACACAATGAGTGAGTGCACTTCGGATAATCTATCAGCTTTTATTACGAGTACATAAAATACATCACTCGCTATCATCTGCTATCAAGCAGGCAGCGGCTTTCTGCACATGTGCAGGTGGTGTGTGCGGTTTCCGGTTCCGGGCGTGCGCACTCCCACACGCTTCCAGATATGTATGCCGAAAATCCTTGGACAAATTGCTTCATAAAAGCCACTCATATATAACAACGCGCTCCCTATTCCCGATCCTGCATTCCCTATGCTCCAGAAGCACGCCGCAACCGCCTGCGTTTGCTAGCTCGGGCAAACAGAGCAAATATTTGCGATGGATGCTCAAGAACATACAAGAATCAACTAGATGAGTGCGTACATTCAACTATATAAATGACTCTCTATACAGGATGTTTTCCCAAAATAATTTTCTTATGTCCAAAACTTTCTAAAGTTTCTTTCCAGGATAATAGCATTAGTTGGATTGGATTTTCAACATTTGGGATGGTATTTTTAGTTACAGAATTTGACCAAATAATTGTTGAATATCCTAGGTAGATGTTAATTTGATAAAGGAGTGATGAATGGTGATAATAACGAGGCATATGTGAAATGTAAACGACACATAACACATCTGAAGTTTCCCACTTGATGATAACTCATGGATATTTATCTCTCGGTTGGAATTACTAATGTAATTCCTCTTTAACCCCAAAAATAACTTGAATCATACTTAATCAACATGTCACAACCATTTTATTGCAAAATGTGCAAAAAGAATCCCATAAAACATTCAAATCATCAAGTTTATTCTTGTAGAATTGCACAAATATTTTGTGTTTTCAAACTTCAAAATTTTATTGATTACAACAAATAAATATATTAATGCACATATCATCTTAATCAAAATTTAATTATCTTTAATAATATTCATAGAATAATTGAATTTATCTGTTTGTTTTTGAAATATCAATAAATATTTCTAGGATGAATTTTTTTCAAAGTTATTTTAAAAGTGAAGTTTGAGAATTATTTGATTATTTAATATCAGAGTAAATTTATAAAGTATCGAATCATTTTAAAGAGATTTTAATTTTCTATAAACATGTTTTAAAATATTTAAAATATTTCCAACAGTTCATAAGATATGAATCAAAATCAATAAAGGATAAATGAAATTTAAAGAATTGAAGTTTGAATTTGTTGGGATTTCAGTTACAAATTTTTCATTGATATAAACAAATAAATTCATAAACGAATATATCATTTTAAAGAAAATTTAATCTTCTCTTAAGAACTTAAATGGGCAGTTCAAATAATCTATTTGTTTTTGAAATATGATTCAATATTTATACGAAATCATTTTTGACATCATATTTGCAAACCTAAATTTGCCAATTATTTTTGCACTAAATCTCAAAGAAATCTAACGAGATCTTGTAGCATTTTAAACAGAATTTCTTTTTCTATAAAATATTGTTTAAATAATTAATATATCATGGATAGTTTTGAAGATATGGCAAAAAAAGATTAATTATCAAAAGAGTTTGAAAAAATTTGTCCTTCAGACTTGAATGATGATATTTAACATATGAAACTGTAGGATATTATTGTAATACCTGCAGATTTAGTATGTACACAGCATACGAAATTTGTAAATCACTAAATCAGTAAATCAGCAATAGTCCTTTGGATGCAGATTGATACAATGCTCATAATTAATCGAAGGCGAGCAAATTTGCTTTGCAGCTCGAGCATGAGGATAATTGGCGACAGGACGTGTTATTGAATTATTCACTTGTAATATTCAAGCACGTTGGACCTCAATGTTGATGAAATGCTCCATTATGTAGAGCATACGTCCTACATACTCATTAGTCATTAATCAATCCCTAAGAAGTGTCCGCCATCAACTGTCTGATGTATGCATTAAAGTTGACAACAAGAAATCCCATTAGGCCTTGGTGCATTCGGCTCGGTAAATGTACAACAACAATAGTATAATTACGCGATTTCGTTTGCTATTATTAATTATGATATTCCTCCGGAGCTGAAGGATGGAATCGCTGTTTTCTTAGGCAACGAGTAAATGACAAAATAAATGCAGCTTGTGAGGTTCCCAACCGAGAGGATTCAACAATTGAGTTACCACTCAATTCAGGCTGGTTTAGACAAACGTGCACAGTATGAATGATGATATAGTTTTCTTGTAGATGTTGTACCCTCGAGGGTTTCTTCATTCTCCAAATGAAGAAGATGAAACAATACGCACTCTACTAGATCATAGTTCATTGCGTTACGAGTTAATTCTCTATGAAAATGGTACTCATTAATTTCAATCTACTGTTTGTTCTTAGATAATAATATGCTTGAGGAATCTTTATTTGTGAATTGTTAATTTTCAATGTTGAAATTACAGTTTAAATCATCAAAATATAGTTGTAGTTAATTAGTCAAATTAATGCTAGAGAATAATTTTGTTTGTTGATTTATTTAACTCCACAGCAAATATTTGACATTTAAATAAGTTTATATACTGTTTACATATTTTAAATTCAAATTAGAAATGGAAAATAGAAAATAACAAATTAAACTAAAGAAACTTAAAGACAAGTTTGATTATTGTCTGTCACATCATGAAAATGATTTATATTCTCTTGTCGAGCATATTAGAATCGGTTTTATGTGCATATTTTATTATCCTTGTACACCTCCCACGTATAAACATGTTTTTACGATGGAATAATTCTTATTGTCTGCATCCATACTGGAATGTAATTTTAATTTAATTGATTGATTCCCTGTCTAGATAAATATCTATGTAAATTCAATTCGTGCTTTTCATAATTGAGATTTATAAATAATTTATTAATGAAACCATTTTATTGTTTATACTGACACTAAAATTGATGAAACTGTATCTGACGTTTGGGAATTTCTTGTTGAAGAAGACATCAAAGACAAAATTAACTCTGCGTCTCAAATTACGTACATTTTTTTGTTTCTTGTCAAACTGGAAATTACAAAATTCTATAATTTGGTGTTTATTATGTTATTACATTATACTTTTTAGTCTTTATGATTAGATCTGGAATGTGTTGAAGATGGAACTCTTCTCGCAGGCATTTACGCAATAAATCATTGCTTTTTACTAGCTTGGCGATTCCATCAGACTTTGAGCAAGACTAAGGTGATTTTAAAGAGACATTTCCTACATGATGGACATTTAATCAAAGATTATTTATGTGACATTATTATTACATTATGAACTTACAACATGTTCTCTATTTTTAGTACCTAAATTCTAGCTACAGATTTATGATTTTCTTTGAAATTGTTGTAACATCTTACAATGAAACTTTACACATGATTTAATATATAATATATTTATCCAAAGAATAGTAAAGAAATTGTTTTGATCTTTTAGTTTGTTTGTGAATTACAAACTAAAATTTTTCTTAATACATGCAAAAACTTGCAAAAGTATATTGATCCGAAATTTCACATAAAATAGCAATAAAAACATCAACTCTTTCATCAGCATTAGCCATTATTGATGCAACATTATTGTTAATATTAATGATTATGACTTTGTTTGTTCTTTAATACTTTTCTGCGGTCTAGATCCCATTCTAAGCCAGAATATAAATGAGGAAAGCAGTGGAAATGTACAAATACGAAGAGCAATAATATAAAAAAGGTAATTTGACTGATTGATGTTTCATACCTTTTGACATCATTCGTGATAACTTAATCATCAGCCAAGGCAAGCAAACAGCGCAATAAATGAACGAGTGAAACTTTGACGTTTCCATGCACCTTAATTGATGTTTGTTTGTTTGCTTTTATTTCACTTTATTTTATTTTCCTACTAAGTGTACGCACATTCATTTTTCATTTGCCATATCATTACATTCGGTTCTATACCGGTACAAGATTTCACGCGTTGTTTGTTTTTTAGCACCATACGCTTAAATTTAGTTACGTATAATTAAAAACGCATTAATTATGAGCACTTTGAGAATAGTTATCGACAAATTGCGATTTGATTAATGTTTCTAGAATTCGTTTCGCACTAAAGTTAAATGGGAACATACATTGCACGTGTTTTGTCATTGCATGCATTGGATTTGCAGATAAAGTCGAAAAACAACAACAAATAATTTGCGAACATTTTAACGTGCCTGGCGACATCTGTTGACGACTCAACACAAATTGAGTGGCAAATATTTCAATATTGTATAAAATTTTTGCAAAATGAATTAAAAAATATAATTTGTAGCCAACTACCTAGCATTTAGTTTATTTTAAAATTAAAGGCCGCAAGGCAGAGAATTGCATCCTCGTTGAAATGATTTTTGCAAATTGCAGGAATTCAGTTGGCATCTGCCAGAGATAACTATGCAAATCTAGAAACGCATGCACTAGAAAGCAAAGGTATTATTATTATTTCGCGCGATGGAAAAGAGTCCAGCGTCATTCATTTTGCAATGCATGTGACTGCGAATTTGCTGGATCGCCGACTGCTTTTTGATCACGTTAATGCCCTTCGTACTCTTCCTGGCTGCCCGACCGAGTGAAATATGGAAATTAAAATATCGTGCGTTGCCACTTATACACTTGGGTCTACCTAGACCTGTAGTGCGCATACAAAGTGTGTTTAATGGTCCAGAAACAACTCCTCAGAAAGTCAACATGAGCAGGCAAAATCAGCAAGCATATTTGCAAACGGAAACAAAATTGATTCATCTTGATAACTTTCAAGTGATGAATGCTTTGACGAGGAAAGAATGGGGGCAAGTTTTTCGGATTTAGTGCAAAGTGTATGAGAATGCTAATGCACCTTTTGATGCGCAAGTCGACAACGGATGAACAAGAGATATGATGATGCTGGCTGCCCGGGAATATATTGGATGTGGATGTGTATGTGTGGTCCGAAATTACAGATCACGCATATTTTTGCATCGAGCAGACCGGAATCAACAGCCACAGTGCAGTGAGTAAACGAGTGTTCGAGCAATGTAGTGAGTTAGTACGGTACGTTCGGGCTGGTGCCCATTTATCTTCGCTGCGAATCCGGCGTTAATTATAAACACATTCGTTTTAATTTATCAAATTCTATACTGGCCTGTGTTGCTCATTGTCAGGAATCTACTCTTTTCAGGCCTTATCATCTCAGCCTTCATGGGAATACTCTTTGATCATGTTCATACAATAATTGCAATTTTTTAAATATTATTTCACAAATTTTTATATTTCTGAAAATTTCTCGTCGGAATTTTGTAAATCTCTATCCCTCACATGAAAGTACATTAAATTTGCAATAAAATGGTGTCTGAATCATTTTCATAGGCCCTCCAGTTCCCGAGTAACAGTTATCAGAAAATATACTACATTTAAATATGAAAACGAGTCGGAAAAACAATCATTTTAGGATAAATGGACGACAATACCAATAGCATTTCTAGATGGAATTTTGCAAATGTCTAAACGTCAATCGTAAGTGCATTAAATTATCTTTAAAATAAGGTTTAAACCATTAGAATCGGACTTCCGGTTCCGAGATAATACATAAAGGACTAAGTAATCCTGATCAATATGTCTAATTAAATTGACGACAATACCAATAGCATTTCTGGGCAGAATTTTGTAAATCTCTGTACAGCTTTTGAAAGTGCATTAAATTTGCAATAAAATGATGCCTGACTAATTTCTGTAAGTCCTCAAGTTACTGAGAAAAAGTTAACGCAATATAGACAATATTTAAATAGGAAAACGAATAATGAAAAATAATCATTTTAGGCTAAATTCACGACAATACCAATAGCATTTCTAGATGGAATTTTGCAAATGTCTAAACGCCAATCGAAAGTACATTAAATTACCTAAAAAGTTGCCTAAGATTTTTTCAGATTGGACATCACACAAAAATGTTTTGACTATTTTTAATTATAATATTCAAACATGTTTCGCCTCTTCAGAAACAAATGGAATTATATTTTTATTACTTCAAGAACGTTTTTTTTTTTTTCATTGATAACAATGCTTGTACTTCTAGTTCTTGAATAGAGAAGTCGAGGATCATAAAATATTTATTATACTTTTTTAAGACTTCTTTAATAGTTTTATTAAGAAATTTTATGTGGTCTTTTTATAAGGTTTATTACCTGCGTGACCACACCAGGAAAATTAATGCCCTTAATATATTTGTTTCTATGCATTATATGGACCGAGAACAAGAAATGAAATAAATAAATAATATCAACAATTACATTGACAAATGTGTGGGTTTCTTGTTATTTACTACCTTAAAATTCCTCTTTTCCTGTGTTTACTGTACCTTATTAAACAATTTATCCTGAATTATAAATATGCACCCATTTCTGAAAGAATATAAAAATATAAGAAGAAAAATTAAACTTTAAAAGCAAACCAAAGAATTAAGTTGTCATCGAAAGTCAAAAATTAATTGTTCTTTCGATGACAAAACTGTTAATTAGTATATGTTCAACATGCAATATTAAATTTTAATTACTTTCCTAATTAAAAACTCTGGCAGTGTACATAATTATTAGGATTTCGTATGAAACTAATAAAATATTAATTAATTGTTTCATGTATTTGGACTTTTGTGTCCTGATAATAAAATCCCTTTAAGTCTTACATTTATTACAAGCTCTATTAGATGAAGTTAATTAGTTAGACACATTAATTAGAAACATGATTATAATGTAACATAAAAGTCAATATAATATTCAATAAATGACCACAAAATTGCACTCATAATTATTTCTGATTTCATTTATTTATATTAAATTTATTTTGTTATTTAATTATAATTTATGAATACAGTATATGAAATAATAATAAATGCAATGAGAGTATTAATTTATTATTAACTAAACTAATTAGTTTCACATAATTTATTTTGAAACTTTATTTGTAAAAGTTTTACATTAACAAATTTTCTATTTATTCAATTACATTAAAAATATTTAATGGCCAATTCCGGAGGAAATTGCAAGATAATTATGAANATTATTAACTAAACTAATTAGTTTCTCATAATTTATTTTGAAACTTTATTTGTAAAAGTTTTACATTAACAAATTTTCTATTTATTCAATTACATTAAAAATATTTAATGGCCAATTCCGAACATGAACAGTAGATATTGGAATAGTAATTCCATTAAAACTACTTTTTTATTTTGAATTATTAATAAAATTTAAGAATGATTAGTCAATTATGTGTGGTTATAACTAAAACTTTTGAATTATTTAAACAAAAATAAGTTTGAACCGTTTATGCAAATTACAGATAACGTGTTAATTTCAATTGTTGAATTATGAATGACAATTTCTAATATAAATTCTGGATTTGCAACCAATCATTTCACATAATCCTTTCAGCCTTTCAACATGTCGTTGCTAAATCCTACAGTGAAAAATCCTCCTCCTTCGGATTTCCCTTCTGAAAAGGAGAAGGAAAGAATACTACCAGAACAATACGATTTCATAATAAAACTGATGAATTTCACATCAATCAGTCCATTCCATCGATCATGGAAAACCTACTCTTGCAACATTATTGGTTTCAGCGTTGCAACCTACGTAACGGTTCTAAACTTGGTGGAACTGACCGCCGAATACAAAGGAATAGAATCCATCGGAAAATCCGTTTTCACTCCCTGTATTTTGAACGTAAACTATCTCATGAAATTTTCCATAACAAATAGTCATACTTCTTCTTCTTCTAGAAATACCTACAATATGTGATCTTCATCCTGAACTACAAAGCAGTTCGAAAGCCATTCGAGATCATGAAGGATTTCTGGCCATGGGACAAATTCGGGACAGCTGTAGCAGCTCGCTTGGAGATCTTCAGCAAACGCACCTACTTAATCGTTCGGTTCTACTTTTGGATGGTGATTTCCAATGCGATCCCGTTGGCCCTTCGACCACTCTTCCTCAAAGGGCCCACACTCTTTTATTTTCAGTACGACTACTGCGACATCGCCAACAATTCGCCTTGCTATTATTTCAGCTACATCCTCCAAATTGTGAAACTGTTCTATGTCCAACTACCTGTCTTGTTGGCATTCGACTTGATGTTTATAGCGTTCATCGGCCACATTTACATACAATTCGAGCTGATTAAGGTGGCACTCGTCCAGTGCGATACGAGTCGAGCTGCCATCAAAGAAATTGTCGATCAGCATAACAGAATAATCGAGTAAGTTTCCACTGAAGATTTCAATTTTAAGTATCCTTCAATTTGCAGCTTCATTCAAGCTTATGATAGTTGGACCTCTAGAATCTTCTTAGTGAAATATTTAAATATCATGGGGCAATTGATATGCTCTTTGTACATGCTAACAGTCGATGAGTACCACTGTCAAAAGAAAAAAAATAGTTCTTGAAATAATTTGATTTTTTTAGGTTCCCTCCAAGTTTGGATCGAATTCAAACGTTTGGTGTTCTTTTGATGACAATGTTTCTGACATGTTTTGTGTACAGTTATGGAGGAGCATTGATGAAGGATCAGGTAAAATTGTTATTTGCTGTAAATTGTTATTGATTTGTTGGTATTTTAAGAGTGAAAGTATTGCTGAAGCAGCTTATTCAATGCGTTGGACTGATAAGGGAAATTTGTCCTTAAGAAATGATGTATCGTTTATTATTTTTCGATCCCAAGTACCTACACTTTTAACTGCAGGACATATCGTTATCAATATGGATGCATTTATTAATGTTGTAATTCATTTTTGAACTATGGGGCAATGTTTTTCATGATTTTGATTTTAGTCTATGCAGAATGTTATTTCAGTTTATGGTTTATTGGCAACTTTAGCTGAAAATGAAATGCCAAAGGCTTAAATAACTAAAGTTTCTTATCTGGCACTTTTATTAAAAATTTACTAATTAATTAATTGCAATTACACTGAAGCACTTATCACAAAACATTTGGATATTCAAATTTAAACAACAACTACGAATATGAAATTTTGAGTCTTAGAAAAAGCAGCATAAATTTGTTTTAAACAAATTTTATTCTGGACTAACACTAAAATTTTCTCTTAAAATGAATTTTAAAAGTAAGTAATTAGTTTTTTACTATTGATTACTAATTATTTATTTCTAATGAACCTATAATAAAATGTTAATGTTTTTAGATTTCAATTATAAAATAATAAGTTACTTGAAAGATCTTTTTTCAAATAATGGTTGGTTACCAGAAATTTTGATCATAAACTTTGGAAAATTTAAAATTTCAGGTTGCTGAAAGTTTGCATTCCTAATTTAACAAGTAGGACAATAAAATTGTTATTAAAGAAAGTATTGAAACATTTTTGCAATCTGTAATTAATATGGAATATTAGTCAATTGGAAATCTGAAAATCATTGGAAAATCAGCAATGGAAATCTCACAATATGAGTATTACTTATGAGTGAACTAACTCGAGCATAATTTTTAAAAATCTTTATTTCTAATGTATCAAAAGTAAATTACCATGCTATTCTTGAAGGAATTTGAAGATAATGAACTGCTCTATTAATCTCTGCAAAAATATATCAAAATATTCAATTCCTTCTTTCAGAAATTTGATCTCTAATGCAAAGGTTTCACAGCAAATTTATGTATCCTATACACCAACACGTATAAAATCAATTTTTGTAACTTTTTTCCACCGGCTTCGTGCAAGTTGATACCCACGACTTAAATAAAATTGTTCGAAGCATAAAACTGTTGTAAAATCGTCCCGATAGAAAGCATCCCGGATGAAAAACAAGCGATTAAAATTCGGCGCGTGTCCAGGCTGCAACAATGACATGTCATGATGTCATGATATAACACGGTGGCAGAAATTCAGCGACGGCCCAAATGTGGCCACTAGCATTCTCCTCGCGGGTAATATATTGCTCTCACGTCCTCCAGACCTACGTCGAATCGAGGAGGACGCTTTGAACGCTCCCGACGTTCCCGGATGGCGGAGGCATGCCTTCAGGACGAGGAGTATCGCAGCGCTCCTGCGAGTTAAGTCGATGAACTCGTCGTTATGGAGCCCTCGTCCTCTCGATCGAATTTTTGACAATTGCTATCAAATTGGAAGACCTACACAACGTGGACAATTCGAGGGGGTCGTACAATAAAACCGAATTAGGCACGTTCCCGAAGAGTCTTCAACGACTTTGGTGGTGCCCTCCCGCCATTACAAATTGTTTCGCAAATTGTTTTATCTCAATCTTCCATATTAACATCATTGGCATTTTAAGCAGCTTTTAAAATAAGATCAAACTTCCAAGGAATCTCCAAGTTTTACCATCACCAACTTCCAAGACTTTTCTTCATGGTAACCATATTTCAAAAATACCCCTATAGGATATTTTTAAATAGTGATTTTCTTGTTGTTTCCTAATCTTTAGAGAAAACTTTAAAATATTTTCTTGTTTCAAAGTTATGGCAGAAATAAGAAAATGTGTCAATGAAAAAATTATGATAGGTCATTGCATTGAAATCCAATTGTTTTTCGCTGAATCCATTTGCAGGATTCAACAAGGATATGTAATGTGCAGTCGATAACGAAGCGATTTACTTGCATTTTCCAATAGGTCATGTATTTCAACAGTAAATACTAGCGCGTTCATAAAATGGAAATAGTGAAAATGGCGGAAATAAAACACGATTTCACAACTTACTCGTGGCCCTTAAAGGTCTTTATGGACTCGAGTGGCCTACATCCCATATCCTCGAATCCGCTCGTATCAATTGTACGAGAGAAGAGAGAAAATAATTTCCTCGCACGGGCATTCATTGACATAGAACGCGAATCCAATTCGGGGCGGCCAAATCCAGCGAACCCGCGGTTCAATTGAATTAAATTGCTTGAATTATAGGAATTGATTAGCTTGTACAACGGCCATAACGATTTTGGGTCACTTACATATCCTGCACGCCTCAGATGGGGCACAAGTGTGGGTGGAAAGTTCACATAAATTTGAATTTAAGTGGTTCGTTCCAGGCGGTCAAATAAGCTATAAAATCTTCTTGATCGCACATTTCGAGCTGCTCCTCGATTTCCAATCATGTGTTATTATTAAGCACACATGCTCGTACAATGATGTATAACTCTTCTATTGAGATTCTAACATCAATTAAACATTGAATCCTTACTGCGATTGGCGTTCAATTAAGATAAATTCAAAACCATTTAAAACTAAGTTATTGAAGAAGAGTTTTTCTAACCATTAATCAATTAGAAAATTCTATCATTTTCCCTTAATTTAAATTCTTCCGTTTTTCAACTTCCAACTTTTCACTTTTGTGTTTTCTTTCTCCATATTCTACCGTATTTCCATGCCACAAACGCAATCAATGAACCGAGAACACACCGAATAAAAAACATAAACGTATTCCAAATGCAACCACAAAGGATAAGGTTTCAATTCCTCAGGGAAAAAATAACAAATTCCTCATTTGGTCACCACTTTATCGCTCTACTGATAGAAGAAAAGCTTATAAAATATAATATAAACAAATGAATTCAGCAGGTAATTAATTACTCTCGGTTTATTGTGTTTTTTATCAATGATATTGAGGTATTTTTATTTCCTCGGTATAAAAGAATAACAAATATCCGCAGGCACGTGATTTGAACTCCCGCTGTGTGGGTGTTTATATCCGATCTGGGTTACCAAAGGGGATGAGGTGGATGAAATCACAATTTAATTCACGTCCATTATCTTTCAATTCTTATAATTTGATGCATTCATGTGAAATGAACGAGAAAATTAGAAATTGCTTTTCGGAGATTATATTCCCGCAATGGATGTGCATCTGAAACGTAATAGAGCCTGTAAACGTATATAGAATAATAAATTCTCTCAATTATCAGATTATTTTTTCTTCGTTGCAGCTGAATGTTGATTAATTACAAATGAAATATACATTTACCACCTCAAGTATATTATATAATCATTAGTAAATTGGTTCGTTCTAGTTGTATATATTCAATTAATAATTTTTATTACTATTATTGTTATGTTTGAAACAGAAAATGAAAATATTGATATTGGTAGCGACCTCTTTTAGAGCATTTTCTCATCCGCATGTAATATTCTTTGCATAGTACCACAAAATCTACCTATTAATTTTGAAACATCTAAACCATAGTGATATTTGTTTACTGATAAAGGTATTTTGTAATTATTAATACATTTTATTGAAATTTGAAATAACTTTATTACTTTACTTTTCAAGTTTTTATCACTGGATAGCGCAGAGATGCACTTTTCAAAATTTTAATACTTTATTCTATTGCATAAATTATTAACTTATATTTAATTAGATATATTTTGAACAGTTTAATGTCATAAGCATATATTTGAGCTACATTAATGCCCAACAATTACCTCAATTACATGGCAATAACATTTCCGACTTTTTCAAAAACTCATAATTAGTTCTAAAATTGTAACGCTAATTAGCAATTAAAATATAGGATTAAATCATACATTCAGAAATATAAATGTTTCTAAATTGTGAAGCCCATTATATGATGTTTAAAAGATTACATTGCATACTACAAAAAAGTTGTATTTCAATTAGAACTAGAAGAATAATAAAAACACAAAAAATGATACAATGTTGTTTGCTGAACTCAATTAATATTTTGTTGTTTCAGTTTCTAATTGTTGCTTTATAATACTTAAAGGCTAATAATAATATGTAATATATAAGATCTCTGTGCTTAAAGGCTACAAAATAACTTGTTGGCCTTCATTCTCAGATCGTTCTCAGATGATTTGCCTTTGTGATTGAAACCAGCGCAACTAGCAACAGGTAATGATATCAGATAATAATTTGGATGTCTTTAAGCCATGGTTTTCTTGAAATTTCTGTATTGAATTTAGTTTCCATGTTTTATTCGTTGAAAAAAAGTGGCATAATCTGGAAACAACCCATAAAGCAGTGCCTAATAGAATGCAATTCCCTAAAGTATGCAGACTGCACTAACATAAGCATCTGTGCTACATTTAAGGTATATTATAAACAAATAAGGAACAAATATCTCATAATGGTACCATCTCAAAATGTATCTCATATTAAGTAAATGTATATTTCCAATTTTAAAATTAGCCGAGTTTTAAACCGGGAGTAAAGTAGTACTTTACTCCCCCCTTTCTTATACAGTCGTACCTTGTTAATTTGGACCTTCTTTTTCCCAAGAATTCTTACTGTGGCAACACCGCAATTTGGGTCACAAATCAAGCATTTTGACAGGTTGAAATGACGGCATGGTTATCTCTAAATTTTTACTAATATTCTATTTAAATAACAGTTTATGGCTATAAATGTGATAGGTGAACGGGATTATATCTTATTAGTGAATTATATATTTTTGCAGTCTTCACATTTGAGGAACTTGAAGTAGTGGTGCATATTTTGAATTTATTACACAAAGGGTTTCATTTGAACAACATGGTATGGTGTTAAACGATCAATTCAAGTATTTCTATGGAGGCTATTTGTTCTATGTGTTTGCATTTCATTATATTGCTATTTGAATATGTTGAATCTACCACATGTTGGAGGAAACAGCAATAGTTGTAATGAAACCAAAATGTGAGTTTTTCCTGCAGGTTCTGATGGGATTGTATATACATTATTGTAAATGCAATAGCTCAGCAAATATCTCATAAATGTCTTATTATAGAATCTTGAAATTGTTGTTGGAGTCTGTTATACTAATGGGAAGAGGTTCAAGAGGAAGGTAGATGTAGATTGCATCATCAAGTTGTGTGGCAGTCTTGAATGGTATTATATATACAATTTATTTGGACAACTCATATTAATGAACAAGATCTCATAATGTTTTATATTTTAGAATTTTTGAAGTGTCTTGTGGAAATCTGCTCTACAAATAGGAAGAACATCAAGTAACAAGACATGGAATGAGGACCCTGTTTTTTACTGCAAAGTACTACAGGCAATAAGGGAGCTTTAGAAAAAAAACGTCAGTTGGTGTGGGATTCTGGAACACTCTTGCAGGGTATTATTTAAACAATTTATATATATAAATTTTATACACAAATATATATTGCATACTTTTATCAGAATGTTGGTGGCCAGTTCCTTGTTATGTGGGGCTATGTACTTGGGTAAAACTTCACGGCACAAGAAACGCAACCAAACAGCCAAGAGACCAACAAGGAAACAGAATCCTGAAGGAGTTGAAAGATGGGGACTGAGAAGGAGCTGCAACTGCAGTGGCCTCCTATCCGCGGCTGGCAAGTAAGAGAATGAATCTCCTTCGATGTCTTGAAGTGAGTAAGATAGACGGGCAAGACTGCTGACGACGTCCTCCAAAATCGCCGCATTGACGTCGGATAGCCTCAGCTTCGTCCCAGTTGCAAACCGTATCCCGGTGGCAACTATAGATTGAAGTCTGTGCTACCAGCGCAAAGAACTTCAAGTTACAAAGTATCTTCAAGTGGTGTAGAACCCTGGAAAAGTCTGAGTAGTCTCAGAAGGTACTATGTAAACAATTATATAAATGCTATATCCTGGTCGCATGCTCCTCTACCAGAAAGAGATTATTGAAGGGTTTGAATATACTCTTGGACATTGCCCACAACCCGGAGCAACTGGCCCAGCTTATTAAAGCGACCATAATATGTAAATCTAGTGGCTGACGAACTAGCAACGACAGTGCAAGGAAGCGCCTCATCCAACCAGAACCCTTCTGTGGAGACACAGTGAAAGAAGCAGGTGATGGTCAGGCAGATAACAATAGAAGAAAACACTGGAACGAAACCAAAGGCATGAGCCAGGCCAAAAAACTATCCGTCCGCGGAACGGGGCTCACGAGGGGGGTGCACCACAATTGACCTACTGCAGATTGTATTGTACATCAATTGATTCCTACAAATACAATTCACTTGACCAATTCCTCAAGTACATGATTTCATCTACATTTCAATTGTAAGTAGATTTAAATTTCCAAAATTCTCTCTAATTTTAATATCACTAATGTGCATTGTAATATTTTGGCATTAAATATACAGAGTCACTTGCTTTTATGTATAACAAATTAATGACTCTGTTTTATTATATACTCAATAAGTAATTGGTCTTTTTTGACTGATTCTTTTTGTGTTTCATTCTGAATTAGCTACTGAACATGAGGACAAATTTAAGATCCATGAGCCATCTAGAGCAGTCTGATATAGTATTGTATAAACATTTTGTTGCTATAATTTCAAGATGTGAACAATATTGTAATAATTGTTATGTGTCCAGACTTCCACATTTTGATAGAGTTAGCTCTAGTTGAAGGGGCAGGGGAGAATAAGAGATAGCACAATAGTTCAGATTGGTTGCAGTGCCCCAAAGTCTGAAAGGACTGGAACTTATATAAGACTGGTCTACCAGTGTGAAGAACTCATCAAGTATTGCTGGGGTTATCACCACATGTTCAAGGAACTGGTTGGAGCAGCAGATATAAAAATCTTCACACAATGGGTGGTGTAAGTCTAATTTATTTAATCTTGTAAATGTAATAAGTGAACAATTGTCTTATTTTTCTTATTATATAATCTATTATCTGTTGGAGTTCACAGCATGTTAAAAGAGCTTCAAGCAGTAATGGATACAATGAGATCATAGGGTCTATTGCTACTGTTGTGTAATAGTACATCAATTTATCCCAAGAAATGCAATTCACTTGCTTAACAAATGAGTTATCTACACTGCAATTGTAAGTAGATTTAAATATTCTCAATTATCTCTAATTTTAATAGCACTAATATGCATTTGTTAATATTGCATATTTTGCAATAAAATGTACAGAGTTACTAGCTTTTATATAAGAATTTTGTGACTGTTTTATAATATCGCTGACATGATTGAGACTGGTCAGCTGGACTAAGTTGATTCTAGAAAATTAATCATGTTAAAAAACTAAACCGCGTCTTAATAACTAATTATGTTAAAATTTTATAACTCATTTTTCGTTATTCTAACAGATTTATATTAATTAATTGTATATTTTCTAAAATTATTTAATTTTAAATATTGTGAACTAGTAGCGACACCTGGTGTCAAGTAGCCAAATTAGGTTAGCCAAGTTTCAAACCGAGGGAGTAAAGTAGCACTTTACTCCCGCATAGTTTCTACAGTGGTACCTCGTTAATAGAAGCATTTCTTTTGCGCAATCGTAAATTCTAACCCTCAAGTATCGACGTGGCTCTGTAGTTATTGACATATTCAAACGACGTCATTTTTACTTTAAGTTCCAATATTATATTAGCAGCCTAATTTCTTGTTATATTCCATATTTATTAGTGAAGTTTTAAGAAAATGAAGTTTTCATCAAATGCTCTTAAGTTTTTGTTGCTGGAGCTTCAAGCAACATTGCATGTGTGGAAAATCATCATATTTCAGAAAGTCACATCAAGTGGTGCGAGCTCCTGCAGCTGCTTGTGAATGGTATTGTACCACTGTATAAGTTGGAACAACTCAAGAAGCAATGAAGATTTAGAAAGCAGCATGAAGTGATGTAGTACTGCAGTCTTGTAAGGCTTTGTCATATTGTATTTCCATTATAGTATCTTCACAGTGATGCTTGAGTATGGTCTTCTAGTGCATGGTATGGAAAGCATTATCAAACCATGCCAAACACTGGAGCTGTTTTATGTGGTATTGAATTGACAATTTCAACAAATCTCTCATATTGTTCTTTTCTTATAGGTTCTTCAGAGGATTGCTGGAGTCTGGTCTGTAAGTATGAGGTTTGGAAAGCAGTGTAGGAGCAGTTTCACATGGTATTGTATAATCAATTTACACAAATTTAAATGGCAGGGGATGTTTGAATGGGATCATCTGCTAGTGTGGAAACCTACAATAGTATCATAAGGTATTGCATAAACATTATTTCTGTAAATACAAATTGTAAATAAAGTCGTCATAATGTTTATGTTTTAGGTTCTTCCACATTTCGATGCAATCAGCTCTGAACATGGGAATAATTTTAGTGGGGACATTTAGAACGGAATCATCCACTTATGTGTGCACCTACAGCGGTCTTATGGTATTGTATAAACATTTTCTATAAATTCAAGTTGTAATAAAATCATCATAATTTTTATATTTTAGACTCTTCCACATTTTGATGGAATCAGCTCTGAACATGGGTATACATTTTAGTGACAGGGGATGTTTGGATTATCTGCTGGTGTGGGCACCCACAGCAGTCTCATATGGTATTGTATAAACATTTTATTTCTATAAATTCAAATTGTAAATAAAGTCGTCATAATTTTTATATTTCAGACTCTTCCACATTTAGATGGAATCAGCTCTGAACGTGGGCACAAAGTTTAGTGGCAGGGGACGTTTGGATGGGATCATCCACGTGTGTGGGCACCTACAGCAGTCTTATGGTATTGTATAAACATTTTATTTCTATAAATTCAAGTTGTAAATAAAATCATCATAATTTTTATATTTTAGACTCTTCTGCATTTTGATGGAATCAGCTCTGAACATGGGCACAAATTTAAGTGGCTGGGGACGTTTGGATGGGATTATCTACTGGTGTGGGCACCTACAACCATCCTACAACAGTGTCATATGGTATGGTATAAACATTTATTTTCTATAAATTCAAGTTGTAAATAAAGTCATTATAATTTCTATATTTTAGGCTCTTCTACATTTTGATGGAATCAGCTCTGAACATGGGCAGTGGCTGGGGACGTTTGGATGGGATTATCTGCTGATGTGGTCACCTACAGCAGTTTCATATGGTATGTATAAAGATTTAATTTCAATAATGTCAGGATATATACAATCTCAACATATTTTTCTGTTTTTAGAGTCGTCCACATTTTGATGGGGTCCGCTCGGAACAAGGCCACAAGAGGTGGGGACATTTGGAGAGCATCTCCAAGCAGTGGTAGCAGTGTGGGCTCCTACAGCAGGCTCTTGAGGTAATGTTAAAAAGACCTATAAATGTATCATGTACTTTCAGATTACGTTAAAATTTCGGTATAGTTTAATCCGACCCGCTCGATTTTGCTTGTTTACTTCGCAGTCGGTCGTCGGTGTATGGTGTAAGCGGCATTTTATAGTGCATTTAATACATTGTTGTGTTCCGTCGGCCAACATTTTTGTAATTTTTCTAATATTTTTTTTCTACGCAAGCCGCTGGCGTATCGGTAATTTTAGATTACATTAAAATTGCGCGAATTTTAACAAATTCGTTCCTCCTTTATAGTTGGTTTTATTTTATTGTTTACTCAGCAATCCGTCGCTGATACGTAATAGTTTAAACGGCTACGCTCGATTTTGTTTGTTTATTTTTTAGTCGGTCGTCGGATTTGTTTGCGCATAGCGGCATTTTATAGTGCATTTGATACATTGTCGTGCTCCGTCGGTCATAACTTTTGTGATTTGTCTAATATTTTCTTTGTTTTGTACGTAACCCGCTAACATATCAGTATCTTTTAAACTCTGTTGTATAGGGCTTTTAATTTACTTTCAGATTACGCGAATTTTAACAAGTTTGTACGCTGTTTGTAGTTTGTTATATTTTATCAGTTAATCAGCAATCGGTATGGTTCGGTATATTTTATTCGACTCCGCTCGATTTTGTTTCTTTACTTGGCAGTCGGTCGTCGGATTTGTTAGCGCTTAGCGGCATTTTATAGTGTATTTAATACATTTTCGTGTTCCGTCGGCCATAACGTTTGTAGTATTTCTTTGTTTTCTTCGCAACCCGCTAGCGTATCGGTATGATTTAAACTCTATTTTGCAGGGATTTTCATGTACCCTCAGATAACGTTGAAATTATGCCAATTTTAACAAATTCGTACGTCGTTTGTAATTTGTTATATTTTATTGTTTACTCAGTAATCCGTCGCTGGTTCGGTATTGTTTAATAGGATTCGCTCGCGACTGTTGAGTTACTTTGCAGTTGGTCGTCGGATTTGTTTGCGCTTAGCGGCATTTTACAGTGCACCGTCGCCAAAAATGGTTATTTATATACTGTTTTGCAAAAATGGCAACAACCTTTAAAGTTGAATATCTCGAAAAGTAATGGGACTTTTTGACTGATTTTTTTTGCGTTTCATTCAGAATTAGGTGCTAAATGATACTAGCAACATTTCCTGAAAATCCTGAAATTTTTTGAAAATGTGCAAAAATTTTGCGACTTTGTTTACTTTTCAATCCGTCGCGTGATCTTTATATTCTTATCGGGTTCGCTCGCTGT
>JARJDZ010002690.1:0-24732 GCA_030264555.1 Aleochara sp. GC000083 | reverse complement strand
ACATTTTTAATTGTTAACTTCCAGTGTTGACACAACCCTCTCGATCGCATTTATTAAACAACACAGAGAGGACAATGGTCCTGATACAAAAACCTTCAGAATTCTACAGGTTCCGGGTATTGGTTGTACGAAATATGATACAACTTTATCGAGACTGGGTAAGTCCCATTATTTATTTATTTTTTAAATTTTTTGATTTTAATTGAATATTTTTTGTTTTTTTAATTATCCTATATCATAATTCATTATTCGTCAGTTTATGAGATTTTATGATTTTCTAATAGTTAAAAATCTCATAATCTAGCAACTCAAAAAATAAAGCCCATTCGTATGTTTCGAATAATTCAAAAAGTAAAGAAAAAAGAAAATTCGTGAAATTAAAACTAAAATTTTGATGAATTTAGGAAATCTATTTACTTTTTTTTCAATTTCTCATTTAAAAATAATATTATTGTTATAATTAGTTTTTACTATATTATTACAATAACATTACAATATTTCAATTAAGAGAATTAGGTTTCAAATTAACGAAGATATACAACTCTTTTTCTTTCATTCTCAAAATATTAAATTTTAAAAGAAACCACGAAATATTGGTTCGAATATAATTTTCATAATCAAATTTGAATAATTTGTATCTATACTGTTTTTAAAAGAAGCTAATATCGTGATTATGGGCCTAAGACTAAATTCAAAAATATTATTTAAAATTAAGATTAAAAACGTTCTAAATAATCTATCATCATAAAATCATACGCTATTTATTTGTTAGTAAATTCAGAGTTTATCATAATTTTTTCATTTCTAACTTTGTTTATTTTATCGTGACTCTATAAATAATTATTATAATCAAAATTCACTTGCGATTCATATTAACTAGCCAATTATCTTGAAATAATCATTTTGATTCAAAATATTACCCAACTAAAAACGTGGAGTTGATTTAACAAATGTGCAATTACGAAATCATATTCCGCATGTGCAAAACGCGATAAACTACTCTTTTTTTTCTATTCGAAAACTAGTAAATTTTGCGCTTAACCATACGGAACACAAATGTTGTCCAACATTTTGCAACAATTTCGCAAATTGCGGTGATTACTTAAAACAAGTTGTGAATTATTGAAGTATATTTGGCGTTTACATTTTATAAATGCAATTATCCTTTTTATTCTATTTTTGGGTAAGTATGAAATGCTATACATTCACATAGCGATATGGACTTTCGAATAATGTGCATTCTTTCAGCTGCTACTAGCTTTTTAACTTCTCTCTCTGTGCATGTGCAATCTACTTCTTTCCTGGTAAGTGCATTTCCAAGTGTAACTCTACATCAAGTAGAAACAATGAAACAACATGCATATTTACCGAAATAAAAACTAATCTAGCAACTTTACCACAGATTTTAGCTCTAGCACTCTCTCTACATTTTGCAGACAAAACCCTCCCTCTCGAATAGAGACAATGATAGTAAGCCGCTTGAGAACGAGACTTTTACAAAAAAGAAACAATTCAAATGATATAAACATTTGAGTCACGAAACACAGCCAATTCAAACGAACAATTCCCACAAAATCTAGCAGCAAATATCTTCGGTATCTCTTCAGCTACTTTCAAATTATATACAATTCACTCATAAATTTTATATTTCACTGCACTTTACATACATCACTATTGTATTCGCAATGAACTCATTTTTACTAAACTGTATTGCACATTTCCATCGCACATCATAATCTGAACTAAATTAGTCTGAGAAACAATTAAGACTTGTAATCGAAATGGAGACAATAATATACATGAAACAATAAAAAACATGAACAAATTGACACTGAAATATTGTGATGTTTTATTGCTTAGAATTGGTCATGAATTTTAGTTTTTGACTTGTTTTAATGTTGTTTTCTTGACATTTTCAGACCGTGCTCCATCTTCGATTTATACTGCATATTCTTGTTGGGGTATTTATTGGCCTTTTGTATTTGGATTATGGAAACGACGGGTCTAAAACAGTTAAGAATATTGGATATTTTATCGTCTCCTTGGTGTACTTAAGCTATACGTCCATGATGCCTGCAGTTGTTAAACGTATGTATGACAATTCAAAATTTGCATGTTTTAGAGACTAAAAAACAAGCCTAATAATACATTTCGAATAATTAGAAAGGGAAAAGGTTAAAATTCAAAGCTAAAAATGCGATCAAAGATATCAAAAACTAAGGATGTGAAATTGGAGTAAATGTTTAGAAATTAAATTTTATTTATAATATTTTAACTTTTGGAAATGAATTTAATTTTATTTACACATATTACTGCAAATTTCAATAATTAATCTCTAATTGGATAATCATTATTAACTTCCCATATTATACAATAATATGACTTGCAACAAGCTCTTGCGATTCTAAATCAGGATGCTTTTAAAATAGTTATATCTGATGTTTTTTGAGACCAATGATGTTTTAAAACATGATTTATTGCTTGTTTTCGTTCTATGAACAAGATTACAATTTTCGTGATTTTCAGATTTCAGATTTTGAGGTGTTTTTTTTAGACCTATGATGGTTTCAAAAATTGTTTTTTCTTGTTTTCGTTCTATGAGAAACATTTCAATTTTTGAGATTTTCAGGATTCCTCAATCCTTCTTCTTTTTTATTCCTCTAGTTAAATAAAAATAAATTATATAGGCTGTTATGGGTCTTTTTTTAGTAGATTATGATAGCAAAGATATTTTAGATATCATCGTTAATTTTAAAGAGGAAAACTAGATATTTTAATTACGTAGAAATCAGATATAACTTTAAAACAACAAGCGTATGGCATAATTAGATTTCATAATAATCTACTCAAAAAACTGTCTTAATAATGTAAAATTACTTTTTGTAAAAAATCATAAACGGTTTATGAGATATCTAAAGATTTCAAAATAGTTAACATTTTATGCCATAAAAAAACAAGCATATATCTCGAATATTAAAAAAATGATTTAAAAGTAAATTCGTGAAATTTGAAGATGAAAATATAAGGTTTAAAAAATTATCCTTTTTTTGTAAATTTCTCATTATCGATTAAGAGATATTTAGAGATATTTAATTATGGTTTTTACTCCCATAGCCAAAATTATTGTTGTAAATAGTTTTTACTATTTTACAATATAAATTAACAATTAATTCCTTCAGATGATATTTTTTCAACGAATTCTTCCCATTGGTTTAAAATTAAAGAACAACCTCTCTGAAAGTACGAATGAATTTACGAAAAATAAGTATTTTAATGACAAAATTCTAACTAGCGCGAAAACAAAAATCGATAAATAATGCATGTTAATTATTTTAATTAGTTCTTTTCTTATCTATGACAGTTTGGTAGATTCTCTATTAGAACCGTGTTACTTGAATTTTGTATATGACATTTAGGTTTTTCCTTGTAAATAATATTTTTTTAAATTGAAGTTTTGCATAAGAAAAATGCTTAAATTATGTTTTAATGGGAAAAAGTACTTATCTTATTTTTAGTGGTGGGCAAAGTTTTAGTTTTCCTCGACATATTAAACATTAAATTGAATGGTTAATACGTATATTATTTTATTGTTTTATAAAATTTGTTTTAAACAAGTGTATCAACTAATAAACTTTTTAGGTAAAAAAGATTGTAATTAAATATCAATTTTTTCATATTATTAAAATACATTAACTATAGAAAATTGAATAACTCCAAATTAACTTACAATTAGGAAACTTAGGAAGCTTAAGAAATACTGTTTTCAACAATTTCTACTATTGCGACAATATTGCGTTATTAAAGCCAATTAAAGGCCAATTTTAATGCAGAAAATACTGAACATCTACTCCAATTTTGCACTCCTAGATCAGAATCACATTTCTCTACTGTTACAAACAATATTGATGATTTTTCCATTTGCAGTACCTTCTGAAGTTCCAGTATTACGGAAGGAAAGTTTCAACAACTGGTTTAAACTACGCACCTATTACATCTCGTACATAGCAGTGCATCTACCAGTGCAAGTAAGATCCGATCCTCATTAAAATCACTTGCGTGTTCATCAATATTTCCCTTGTTGCAGGTCATGTTTGCCATCGTGTACACAATATCATCGTATTTTCTTAGCGGACAAATCATGGAAATTTCAAGAATCGGCATGTTTACCCTGATAATGACATTGGCGACACTGACGGCCGAATCAATCGGCGTGATATTGGGCACGACAGTGAATCCAATCGTGAGTGATCCAAATATACTTCAGAATTGTTGCTTCATGAATTAATTCCAGAATGGCACCTTCTTCGGCGCCATCATGACCGCCTTCTTCATCAGCGTCGCCGGCTTCCTGATGCTCTTCACGCACATGTCGAAGGTGATGTACGGCCTTTCGTACATCTCGTACATCGCGTACGGAATGGAGGGATGCGTGGAGGCGATGTACATGGACCGCGAAAGCCTTCCGTGTCCCGAAAGCATCGAGTACTGCCACTTCAAGACGCCGACCATTTTGCTGGACGAATTGGGAATGAACAAGGGCAACTACTTTTACGACGTGCTCTACCTGGTGATGCACGTCGTCGTCTGCAAACTCTTCGGATACTTTTCGCTGCAGCGAAAACTAAAGATGCACTAACGTCTAACGTCTAGTTCGAACCAAGTTTTTGTTTTCTCTCCTCGTTTTTTTTTACCTAATTTTATTCATAGTAGGATTACGTCTAAACTTAAACAATACTTACCAAGCGAATTTAGTCTGTGATTTATTACCTGTGGACAACTTAGGGACCAAGAATGCGATGCCATCTTGCCGATTTAGTTATTATTTTGCGAAGGATTAGTTAATTGAATAAATTATATGAACACTAATTGTTTGATCCAGGAACTATCCGAAACTGCATCATTTTCGAAGGTGTTGGTAATGATTAACGATCTGTTGCATTGCAGACGAACATCCATCTCAAGCTCCTCGCCCATTTGACCATCGCCATCTTTATTGGTCTCTTCTACTACGGAATTGGCAACGACACCTCCAGATTAGTCAATAACATTGGTTTCTTTGCTGCTACCAGTGTTTATCTGGGATACACAGCAATGTTGCCTGCAGTCCTCACGAGTAAACGGCTGCACTTAAGAATTAACAGTTATTTCATATACTAATGTTGTAGTCCCTCGGGAAGCGGCAATCGTCAGGAAGGAAACCTTCAACAACTGGTACGGCTTGGGCACGCATTACACGACATCCATCATGTTGAGCATACCGCAACATGTACGTGCTGCTTGCAGATTTTGCGAATCAATTGCTGATTGGGTTTTCTTGTAGATGCTCTACTCGTTTACGTACACCGCAGTGACGTTCGTTATGACGGATCAGCCGATGGAATTATTCCGTTATGGAATTTATGTGACGGCAGCGATATTGTTGTCACTAACTGCTGAGAGCGTGGGGACGATAATTGGAACTTGTATGAAGGAATCTGTGAGTATTGAAGTTAATTCATTTGATTTTGCTAATGGGAAAATTATTATTCTGACAATGGCTGTAGAATTTTGAAGTGCAGTAATAAATGTTTAAACTCCAATAAACTTTGGGGTGATTTAAATTTACATTTTTGAGATGCAAATTGCATTTTTGTGATTGACAAATAATGGTATTAAAGTTCAAGGTAATGCCATACAACTGTTTCAAATAGTTCACAAAATAATCTGCTAACAAATAAATTAAATTTATCAACAACTTTATTTTCCAATTTTTTCAAGAAATTTTAAATTTAATGATATCAACCAAGATGAGTGTTGAAGTACAGTCATTGAGTAAGAGAATCAATATTCTCCAATGATATAATGTAGAAGTTGATTCACGTAATAAAATAAAATCAATTCTCATCATCTGTTTCAATACCAATTTTGTTTGTATACGAATTAGTTGAAATACCTGCAATAAATTTTGCTTCATTTTAGCCAATTATTATTCATATTTTCATATAAAATGATGTTTGAGACTTCCCATAAAATTGGGTTGCATTATCCTGGATCTCAATATCCAGAACTAGAACAAAACGTAGTTTTACAGCACCCTTGTTTATTGAATTTTTAAATGAATATTTATTGCTGTATTTCCAATTTTCACTCTACAATCTTTTATTAATATTATGACATCTCTTCTTGATTTGACTATCAGTCGATTCCTAAAGTCAAAGGAAATTGCTATATCAAAAAAATAGTTCATTACATTACAAGTGAGAGAAATGCAAACTTACATTATAATGGCATTTTATACAATTATGTTATACTTTAAACTATTTTATTTTACTGAAGTTCAATTGTCCAAGAAGCCTAAAAATCTAAAATTGCTACCACTATTTCTGATATGACATTTCCTATGATAAATAAAATATCAAAATCTTTTTTGAATTGGCACATTAAGACCATTTTGATCAAACTTTTAATAATTGAAACCTTAGTAGCCAGCATTTTTACATCGTGAGTTGTCATTCAATTTAGTCACAAGTGAAATAAAAGCTATTCATTTTTCCAACTTGCGGAATAAAGTCCATCTTTATTATTATACTTATTTGACATGCCGATAATATTCAATTTCGAGTTACTTGTGACTTAACAGACATGCTTTTTTGAATGAATACTTTATTACATTATGAATTGATCGTTTTGGTCCAATACCATTCGCCATCTTTCTGGTAACAGCAAAATTCCACGTGATGCATCTTCGACATCAGAATTACCAATTCTCCAATTTATTTCTGGCCTGAACCGCATTTTTTACCCTTACCCTGTAGTAAAACATTAGGATATGTCGAAAATGTTGCTTATCACTCTCCATATTTAAAAGGATTCGAGTCAAAAATTTTGAATATAAAAAGTATATAAAAATTATAAAATTAAATGTGAAGTAACGTGCAAAAAATTCAATTCAATCCTCTGTCGGGAAAAAATGAAATAACTTTCTGAACAACCCAATAAAATAAAGTGTATTCTCAGAATTCTTTAATATCCAACTTGTTTGATATAATCATCTTCAAAAAACTTGTAAGTATCATATCAAAATAGATCCTAAACATATTTTGGATAACATTATCCTGGATATTAACATCCAAGGTCTAAACATTTACTTTTACTAGCAATTTATTAAATTTTAAATTATTGTTGCTTTGCTAACTTACATCATTACAATCTTCAACTAATGTTATCACCTCTCTTATTGGTTTAAACTTATACTAACAAAAAAACAAAGTTTTTACGTTCTATTCTTTACATGTGGTTTATTTTTTGTCACACAGAGTGGAACCTTCGTTGCTGGAGTGGTCAGCGCTTATGTGATCCTGCAGAATGGCTTCTTCGTCCTTATCAGCCAGTCCGCGCTGGCAACAATCTTATCTTATACTTCCTACGTTCGATATGCCTTGCATGCGTTCGCACACGCCGTGCTCGGCTTCAATCGCACCGGAATGAAATGCAGCATGGAATATTGCCATTACGATGCCGAAAAGCTGCTCGAAGAGTTCACGATGAATGTCCACTCGGTGAACGTCGACTGGATTTATTTGATGAGCTTCTACACGGTGACCAGATTTATTGGTTTCTGGACACTGCGGAACTTGATGAAGTCGCCTCGTAGCGCGAGGGCGTAACTGACCTTCAATTAGACATTACTGACTAAATTATTTAGACTTTATCTTGTATGTATATGCCATAATCATGTGTTTAGAGTATCTTCAGTGGGTGGATGAAATAAGCTAACTTTAGATTCCTATTGTTCATGATATTTTGGGCAATGCTAAATAAAATCATGTTTATTATTATGACGCGTTTTCTTGAAGTTGAAAGTTAACAACTGCAATTATTATAAATTATTTATGCCATAGATAGTTTCAACAATTTTCTAATTAGTTTATTCAAAAGTGGTTTTGTTTGAGTTCAAATCAAAGATAGATACTCGACAATACTCAACAATATGTTTGGCCTTTTCCTTTTAGCCATTTATCTCAGCTCATATCGAGCAGAGCTAAGATTTTCCGTTCCATTTACACGACTCATTCTGATCCATTCTGATCTGAGTTGAGAATTTTACCTCCCCCNTGATCTGAAGTGAGATTTACCAGTGCCAATAGAAACGTCGGAAAATTCGAATTTATGCGCACAAGGTCCTAAAATGCACCAACCTCCGCGCAACTGAGTCTGAATTGAAAATGTGCGTTTCAAAAGACCACTGTCGGGTACGCTCGGCTCATCTCTGCTCTTCTTGATATGAGCTGAGTCAGATGGCTAAATGGAAAACGACAGTTATATTTTATAGTTTTTCTTCTATAAAGGAAAAAGTCAAGCCAGGTGGTTGAAAATATGAAAAGTGTTTATGGTTCTGAGACTGTAACAGTTAATTTTGACCAATTTTGGTTTCGATGATTCCGGTCGGTAAAATTCATACGCCAAGCATTGGAATACAATTTGTCGAAAATGTCAATGAAATCAGTATTTTTAAATTAAAAATTACAAAAAATGAATGAAATCTGTTGGCTGTCCCATAACTTGATTCAAGAAAACTTTTTACCGAATTTGAATCTGCGAATCACTGCTGAATCGCTATAAAATCAATGGATTTCTGAAGCAATTGGCTAAATATGCTGAAAAATGAATCACTTATAATAATCTAATTGTAGTCAAGTTAGAATTAATGGATAAGCAGGATTGGCTACGTATTTGGTGAAATTGATAGGGCATTAATCGCAAAAATTGCGAAAATCTATTGTCTCAATTATTGAACATTAGTAAGCGTACAAATTTTATACTTAAAATTGCAACAACAAAAGAGCAAATTAATATTTGAGCGAAATCGGACTATTATATATAGCATACATCATTTATCAACTTCCTCTGTGAATCTGCGATATAAATAACTTTTATAGCTATTACTCATGATTTCCGTCATTGACTCGGTTGTTCTAAACGAGTGAAATAAATTTGTCGCGTTAAAGTGCACACAATCGAGCTCATTTGCTTTTTCATGTGTACATCTGGATCTTCTGGATTGTCTCCGCTGAAATAGATAGCGAGATGCTGATTAACTAGTGTTAGAATCGATAACAAATCTAGATGTTTTGCACGTAACTGCAATTGTGTGCACACCGCTTGAATGAATGGAGACCCGTCATCAGTGTGATAGGTGCAATAAGCTGGAAATAAGGACAACGTTTAAACGTTTGGCTTAAAAAGAAGCAACAAATTTACACAAACCTTCCTGACATGGATTCATGAACAAGAAATCGGCAATCAATGGTAGCCAAAACTCCCTAGGAGACTCGTTCGTAGCTATTGCTTCCTGAAATAGTTTCGTACAATTTCGAACCATTTCATACAACTTGTGATACATCTTAAGCAATTGCTTACATCTTGTTGCCCTCGTTGATTTGGCGATGGTCCTATATCCAACTCGTTGGCTGGCAGCCGAATGTTACATTCAACCCCGTCGTCGGTTTTCATTCCACGACAAGCCTAGAGAAATGTTAATGCCAAATTTGGAAGCGTGTTTCAAGCATTTACCTGCAGGAAAAATAACTTGGGTTTGCCGACCAATGATGGACACTTTGCGCCGTTGAATTTATCCCAAAAGTAGGAAATCGGATACCATTCATCAAAGGCCATCAATTTTTCGTTCCGTCCATGAGTCATTACTATGATAATGAAGCAATCTCTGCCTGAATGATCGTCATTACGCACTAAAATCGAATGCATACCTCGAATGTGTATTCATTTAATGCAATAAAGTCTTACGATTTTCTAATGCTTCCTCCAATTCAGCCTTTTTTAAATTCTTGTGGATCTTTAGAGTGAAGTGTAGCTTCTCAAAGGTTTTCCGAATCGCTGCAATATCCTCATTCACACCCGTTCTACGGTCATACTTCTTCTCATCCGCGAAATATTCATGAGCAAATATGATTACAAGTCCACGGTCTGCGGATTTCATAGAGTAGTGTTCTTGGTCAATTGACGCCCTAACATAAATAACCACATTAATTTATTAGTAAAGTAATTAAAACATAGTGATAATTTATACCTGCTGGATTGCACTAATTGTAAGTTAGCCATCACCAACGAAGCAACGACTTCAAATAGAAAAACTTAATGAAGGGAATGATCATTTTGTGCTTTGTGCAAATATTTGTCAGCGGAGACCTGATAAGGGACTTATCAGTTAGGGGAGTTAAATTTATGGGGAATAAAATTACATATAAAATAAGCTGGAAGTCGATTGCTTCATCGAACAATTAAGACCAAAACTTCGCGATGAAACACACCGACGCCCTACCCCCTAAGTATAATCGCTTTGTTTTATTCATACCGCTGAAAAATAATAATTTTTGAATTCTCCAACAGTTATAATTATCGCAACGCTCCACCAAAGAAAACGTTCAACAAAGCCTCAGTTCATTTGGAGTTGAACTATAAAATGGACCATCAGAAGCGTGGAATTGCTCTAATTTTCAATCATTACGAATTCGATATTGCAAAACCCAATTGCACGAATATGGAACAGAGATATGGCACGGAGAAAGATTTCAAACAAGTGTGTGAAACTTTCGAAGAACTCAAATTTGCAATTCAGCCCTTCCAAGATTTGACCAAAGACGAGTTAATGAAGGCTGCCCAAAATGGTAGTAACTATTACCTCCTAAATTCATCTGGAATTAAATTTATTGATTGTAGCGGCGAGTATGGATCATACGAATAGTGACTGCTTAGCAGTCATCATTATGACCCATGGCAGTATAAAATATGAAGGCGATCTCGCTCAAACAGTCTTATGGGCTCGTGATCAGGCTTACCATCTAGAGGAGCTCACCAATCTGTTTACCGGTGATAAGTGCCGCTCGCTTCTGGGTAAACCAAAGTTGTTCTTCATTCAGGTAAAAATTATTTAAATAAATTGCTAAATCTTTAACTGATAAGTTTAGGCTTGCCGAGGCTTGAAAATCATGGAAGGAGTGAGATGCCACATTGATTCTACAGACATTTTTCCAAGATTGCCTAAACATGCCGATTTTTTGTACATGCACTCCTCACCAAAGGGTAAGATACAATGCATTGATATTTGTAATTTGAATGAGCCTTTCGCTTTCAGAATATGTCAGTTATCGTAATCCAAAAGATGGTACCTGGTTTATACAGACCCTGTGTAACCAACTAATGAAGCGATACCAAAAGCAGGATTTGCTCAATATTCTGGTTGCCGTTAATCGGCATGTTGCGATTCATCATGCCAGTTCACAACACAACATGAAACAAATTTGCGAAATTACATCGTGTCTCACCAAGATTCTTTATTTTAAAAAACACCAAATTACAACCCAGGCCACTCCAAGCAAACGTGCAAAATATGGTGATGACAACGCAACTTAAATCTTCTTAAGAGGCTGTAGGAATGATTGCAAATAAAAGTCATTGAATATTCATATTGATGTATTCCACTGATTAATTCCCAAACTTACTAGGAGAATTTAATAATTAAATGACATTCTTATTGGGAGAATTGATACCAAAAGTGTTGGAGTTGGAGTGTTGTTTGTTTGGCATAGTTTACTTTTATTATTCTTCTTTTCGGATTATGTAACTGGATCGTTTCAGATGATGACGATAATTTGCATCTTTACTTCATAAACTATTGTATTATCTTAATCAGTCTCTGTCTTAACGATTCAGTATCCGCAATTTTTAGTGTCAAAATGAAAAAGGAAACAGGCGTTCCGCTAAGAAGTATAACAAAAATAAATATGTGAATATGAAAACATCAAGTTAAACTCAAAATTAACTATGATTTATACAAATTTGGTCAATTCATGCAGAACATTGGGTGCAGTGTTAACATGAATAAATAACTTTTTGAACCAAATGAAAATTCATCATTTGAGTTTCATCTCTATATCAAAACAATATTTGTATTTAAAATTAAAATCATTTTTAATTTGCCAAAATGTAACAATTATAAATAGGAATTTGTTGAAGAAGCAAAGAAATATACTTTACAGATAAAATCTATTTTTATGTAGAACTATTTTATATGATAAGAGTTGCAAAAAATTGTTTTAGAATACATTCAATCACATGCAATATTCACAATTTATTTTTATATATGTATTTCATCAGTACAATTGGTTTTACATAAAATCACAAAGTTATTTGTAATCATCTATGTATGTATAACAATCTAAAATAAAACAATTCTAATATTTACAATAATTACAATTATTTTAATTTTTCTTCTGATAAGGGTTCATAACCATGTTTTTCTACTTTCTCTTTAAATTGTAAATAGCTACGCTTTCTATCAAAATGTTTTACCCATTGCAATGAGCAAGACTGTTCATAAAGTTTACGAAAGTCTGCACAGGGACCATCTGTTATAACAGAATTTTCAATATTGTTCTTATTTAAACACTCCCAGAATTTATCTCGTGCCATCCAACATTTTTCTCGATCACTTCTGTTAGGAAACGACATGTTCTTTGATAAATTCCTCCAATATTTTCGACTGAACAGCCCGAATACTAAAAATAAAAATATAGAGGTTATGTTAAATCACACAGCTCAAATTGGTCTCCAAACCTTTTTTACTTACCGAAATATTATAATTACTAACTTAGTTAAACAGGAAGCTGAAACTTTACCCTTGTTCGTTGAATCTAATTATTAGCGGTACCTACTAAACCATATTAAGTTTTGTAATAACTACAACAAATAAATGAACAATAAGCTGTGTAGATAGGCAACCAATTGTACATGAAAATCAGATGTCATATTTTAACCAACCAATGAAATTGTGAAACGATTTGCCCATTTGTCAAACATCTCGCACGTTTCTCCAAATTTTGTTCCGTTTCTGCTAATGTTTATATGCAATTCTAAACAATATATGAAAATTTGTGAAAACTGATATTTAAAAGTAAGCTGCAAAGCTTGTATTATTCCTGTTTGTTCTTGACTTATTTGTGGAAATATCTCAAATGTCAGATTTTGAAGAATTGCAACCATCTCTTGAAAATGTTATTGAGCAGAGCACATTAAAATGGATATTCGTTGGTGGAAAAGGCGGCGTAGGCAAAACCACCTGCAGGTAAAGCAATTTTGTTATTCAAGTCAGCCATAAACATATCATTCTTTTTCAGTTCCAGTCTTGCAGTACAGTTGGCAAAGGTTCGTGAATCAGTATTGATCATATCAACTGATCCAGCACACAATATATCTGATGCATTTGATCAAAAATTCTCCAAAGTTCCAACCATTATCAAGGGTTTTGACAATTTGTATGCAATGGAGATTGATCCAAATGTGGGCATCAATGAACTACCTGATGAATATTTTGAGGGTGATCAAGATGCTATGAAACTTAGCAAAAGTGTCATACAGGAGATTGTTGGTGCATTTCCAGGAATTGATGAAGCAATGAGTTACGCTGAAGTAATGAAGCTGGTGAAAAGTATGAACTTCTCAGTTGTGGTGTTTGATACAGCACCAACTGGACATACACTTCGACTACTGTCTTTTCCTCAGGTAGTGGAAAAAGGGTTGGGGAAATTGATGCGCTTAAAATTGAAAATGAGCCCGCTGATAGCGCAGTTTGGAAGTCTTTTCGGCGGGGCCGATTTTAACACTGAATCGTTATCAACAAAACTGGAAGAAATGCTCTCAATTATTAAACAAGTCAACGAGCAGTTCCGCAATCCAGACCAAACAACATTTGTATGCGTCTGTATAGCTGAATTCCTTTCGTTGTACGAAACGGAGCGCCTCGTCCAAGAACTGACGAAGTACAAAATTGACACGCACAATATCATTGTGAATCAGTTGTTGTTTAGAAATACGGCCGGCGAGTCCGGATGCAAAATGTGCGATGCACGCTTCAATATTCAAAGCAAGTACTTGGAACAGATTGATGATTTGTATGAAGATTTCCACGTTACCAAACTGCCCCTCTTAGAAAAGGAAGTGCGTGGTACAGATAGCGTTAAATCGTTCTCGGAGTACTTGATAAAACCGTACACACCGCCATCGAATTGACGACCGCTAAATGCTGTAACTGCTACACCAATTTATTTACTAAATACATAGATGAATAATTCTTTCCATACAATTGGAATTTGAAGGTAATGATGGTGCCGGTATACGCCACGAAATGATGGGTGAATGCATTTGCAAATAATCCAATTGATTATTTGTAACGATTTGAAATTAATTGCAGCGTACTTCCTATTTAATATATTCGTCTTGGGTTATTAATTGTGATGGGTTAGTTAAAGTCAGATATTGTCAATTTTTGTGGATGTTGATTTTTATATAATAATGTGATTGCGATTCATATTCATCAATTTTTCAAAATGCTATGATAGAAAAGAATTATATTAATATATAAGCAAATTATTAACGAAACTATGCGTCATAAATCAGTGTTTTAATATCATTAAGCTGAATTCCTCGTGTTGTCCCGTAAATTCGACCAATCCGGAACACGATTTTCCTTGTAAAATTGATCCCGCGTTAAAGCTTGTGATCCAAATAATTCTGTACATCCATATATCGCACCTGCAACGAAATTGTTATGTTAACAATAATTTAAAAAACGTGTAGCTCTTGCAAAATCAATTTCAAAACAATCATCCAAAATTTAGCTTAATAATGACTTAATCATATTGAAATTAAATTTGTATAAAGTAGTAAAAACGTATAGAGCAAAACTATAGTTAATGTGCTAGAATATTGAATAGTTGGAAGAAATTAATGAATGAACAATATTGTTTTTCCAGGTGGTAAGAAGCAAGTTATTATTCAGCGGAGAATTTACACAAGTATTCAACCAACTAAATACTATGACTGAAAAAATTGAAAATATTTACCTCCAAGCCAAGAAGTGTAATTATCCTTACAAGGTGGGTTGTGAAACATCAATTTGAACTGCTTTCCTTCAGCTTCTTCCTTTTTAGATTCCTGCACTTTAGACTCCTTTACCTGACACTCCTCGACGACAGGTTTCTTTAATTTGAATTGCGCATACCGAGGCAATTCTAATTTGCGTTGTAATTCATCCTTCAAACGTGCTTTAAAACCAGGTACCATAACGGAGCCTCCAGTGAGCAAAATATTTGCAGCCAATTTCAGTCGTAAATCAACATTTACTTTCAGCAGCACATCAAGGATCATGGTTGATAGACATTTACCATCAATGTCCTCATTATAAAGAACTTCAAATGCAGTCTCTCGCAATTTGCCTGTAATTTTTAATGTCCTATTTCCATTCAATGGATACAGTACTTCAGGACATGGTGTAATTGATGGCTTTGCAGATGCAAACTGTTCTGCTCGCTCACTTTTTGTGACAAAGCAGCATCTTACTAAGAAAAGATAAATATGTAAATTGTATGTATGTAAATTATAATTACTCCATTAATTATATACCTTTTATATCCTCTAAAATGTCTTCATTTAAATTTTGAATGCCTAAGTTATCATGTGATAGCATGTCCATTATTTGTTTGTGAATCTGCTGGGATCCAATTGGAAGCGCTTCCCATGCATGAAGCACTGGATACCCATAGCAGACAGGTATTGCCACAGCTTCAGAATAACCAATATCCAGTACTAAAGCAGTATCAACAGCAAGAGGAGCCAAGCTTACAAGATGTGAGGGCAAACACCATAATGAAGATATTTCATAATGAACAAATAGTACCTGAATTATGAACAATCCAATTCATATTCAAAAAAACAATTAATTACTTGTATACCTTTGCTAAAGTTGCTCGAAATAGTGTTGGACATAAAATTGATTCAACCAAAATAAGTGGCTTCTCCTTGGGGCTAATCAGTGAATATTTAAAGTATATCAATTGTATGAAATCAACCAGCATATCATAAAGATCCTCCTGATCCCTGTAATCATAGATTTTTCGAAGTTGATTCGTCTTTTGGCATCGAACTTCAGACCGAATAATAAATCTTGGGGCGCATTCTCCAGTAAATCCTAACCTAAAAAATTGCATTATGTGTCATAAAATTGTATCAGTTATAATTAGATTTTATCTTACTTTGTATACGCAGTACCAATCTCTAAGACGATGTTCGGCTTTGTCAAGGATTCGCTTTCATATATCGGCATTTTTGCTGCTTCAAATGGACACAATCAGAAGAAACTTGACCAACTCACTGATATAAACAAGGCAGACAAATGCCAGATTTAATGATCCAATTGGGCGAAGCTACTAGCTGAATAGATTTGCCATGGGATTCCACAAACAAGGGTGAAAATTAGCTTTATCAGATTATCTTTGCCTTTATTAAATATTGTTGTTATAGATTGACCCTGAACCATTTCTCTATTATAAAGGTCATTTCAAGGTCAAATAATAAAGTTCCAATACCTCCCTTAGAGCGCTGGTGTAGTAAAACAGCAATAACGGAAGATTTGGCCGGTTTAAATTGGATTTTGTTGTTTGATTTTAATTTTAAGCAATAATTCACTCAAAATAAACATATCCCAGGCGTTAGCGCTTATGGATTGCAGGGAATTAAACCCAGGTTGCCTGTATTGTGGTCAACTTTGTTAACTAACCCACAACTCGTTAATCAAAGGGAAAGAATTGGTTAGTAATTATAACAATTTAAATGTATTGCATACACATAATTATTTTAGGGTTTTCCCACATGTGCAGAGTAAATAACGTATCTCCACGGGTGAATAAAACTGCTGCAGGCAATTGCAATCTGCATGTTGAGCACATTCCAAATCCAATAAGAATATTAATATTCACACCACAATTGTGATTGATTAACTATATTTCTTTTAAATCTGTGAAGGTATGTCTTACTTTGTTATCTTTACTTTACATTATCCTTTATGTATGTTGAAAATTATGTGATTACATTTCTTGCAGTAAAGTTAGCACTGAGAAAACTGTTTTGAATAACTGTAAGTAAACAAAAGATGTAGTGCAATCCTATTATTCCGACCATTTAGACTTACATTAACCATTAAAATGTGACCAACAATTGTCAGTTTCCCGGCACTTATTTGCATTGGTATTTTGCAGCGAAGGAGCATCAACTTCATATCCTGTTGGGATTTCTGATCTCCATCGAAGGGAACGCACAAATACAAAACATCATGTATGGTTTCACTCTGCAAAAATATTGAAGAAATGATGAAATCTAAGCGTTTTTGCCTTACCTCCGCTGATAGTCGTTCGGAACACAAGCAATGGATGAGGATCAAGAAAATATATGTGAAACAATGCACGACCGAAGATAACATCATTTCCTGATGACAAGATTGAATTGAATCGACTTGAAAAGGCATAAAAAGCAATACTCACGCGACTGAGAAGTTGATATGCAATTACACTCAAATTTATTGGAACCACGAAGAGATGAAGGGCGAAAATAAAATGAAACAATCTATTCATACTATTTGTCAAGCTGCAAATGAATAATTTAAAACCAAATTCAAATTTTAGGTAATATATACGTTACTCGAGAAGATAGCAATGATAATCGACACATTTCCGAATGCATTTCTTTCGTCCCTCTCGAGTTTTCGTGAATTGAATCTTCTTAATGTGGCTCTTCAGATGTTTGATATGTAGAATAATCGACTCAATAATCTGCGACATTTGAATGATCATAATCAAGATCATCCAGCCATTTATGTAGCTGGACAAAACTTGGGCGGTTAAATATATTTGTCGCCACGGAGTTTCAAAAACGTTGATGTACGGCAAATATGGTTCGAATATGAAACCGCACGCGGAGACCTCGCCTGGCTCGCATTTCTGCAGAAAGTAAAGGAACCAGGAAAAGATGCCCGTTGACAAGAAAATCCACATTGAGGTGGCTGAAAATTTCGCGACAAGTTTGTCGAATGCTTCCAAACCGGGTACTTTCCCAGCTATTTCGAAGTTTTTCAATTTGTTAAACATCGTGTCTATTTCATGTGATATAGCCGTAAAGTATATGAAGAGACCACCCACAGTTAGTGTTGATAGTATTACAGCAATGTCATCCGCAATTTCAACAAAACTGAAAGGATTGTTCACTGAAAAAATTACAATTGTTTAACATAAGGTTTAGGTTAAAGAAATTGCTTACTTAAGTAGTGTACTAAATGCCCCAAGTTTCCAATTTCGAGAAGTTGCAAAAAGATAAGATTTGGTATGATTTTTATGAACGATAAGAAATTCACTTTGTCTTGTTTCAATCCATACAGTGTTAAGATACGTGTAATTGCTTCGTTCAATTTAATATCCTCATCATCAGAATCATAACACTTGAAATATTCACAAATTTTCTCAATTGGAATATTCATATTGTAAAAGTTCCAAATGGAACAAAATTATCAGATTTTGTAACAGTACCAAATCAAAATTTCATCTTCCAATATCATCATTTATGCGCAAATGTGATCCATTGTTCATAGATCTATTAATTTATTCTACTAAACGGCTTCAATGCCTATTAATTTTTTTAATTACATGAATGTATTGTTAACGAAGACGGTAATAACTGATTCTCAACTGAAATATTTAAAAACATTTACATAGTACTTCTTAAGAAAAGTTTAATTAAGCAGCGCGAAACTATTTTTAATTAGTTCATTAATTGTAACTTACTATCGACTTCTACGGATGTCCAGTTTGTAATTTATAACTTCTTTTCTTTTAATTATGGTATATACAAAAATGTGTAATTACATGAAGAGAAAGATAAGAAATAAATGCATTTCAGAAGTAAATGCAATAACGAGAACTGCAATAGTAAAACTAGCTAATTATGAGAAAACCAATTTTTCTGGCTCCTTAAAAGCAACGGATTGACGTTGATAAATGATACTTGAAGAAGTTTGTAAGTTTTTGAGAGTTAAAATCGAAAATATATCATTTCTCACTCAACGGTTTTAGTCAACATGCCAAAATTGGTAATAATTGTTCGCTATGATCTACGAAAATGAAAACTGCTAAATATGATTTATGAAAATCAGGGAAGCCGTGAATTCTCCCTACCACTGATCGGTTTCATTCAAAATCAACGAAGCTTTGAAACAACGAATTTCAATAGCGAGGTGTCAATAAAAATGAAAAAATCGTTTTAATCATTTTCACACCACATGTTACAAAAATAAGATCCCCAATTTCAACACCAAATTTTTGTGTGCTATCTTTATACAATTTTATATTGAATGAATGTATGTTAATAAGAAGAATTTCAAGAAAATAAAAGGTGAGTACTTTAAACGTTATAAACCAATTTATTAATTTTTTATATGATAATTTCCACTAGAATCATATACAATAGAACGGATGTACATTTGCACCAATTTTTGTTGGACTGGCGATTGTGAGTTAAATATGAAAGGGTTGCTCCCTTTCCTTTCTACATAAAATATCAAAAAAATATCCGAAAATACCCGCAGCTGTGGCATTATTGATTTATCAATGGTGATTTGTTCTGGTCTTATTTTACGATGTTAATAAGAGGTTGTTAGTATGATCTTGTAAATTTGATGTTATTGTTAATAAATGTTAATAAAATGCTGTAAAACTCATTAGACTTCTACATTTTCATTATTTGTTATGATAAATGAGGTATATTAATTACTAATGGCACACCATTGACAAAAGCCACCTTGGATTATATTTATTAGTCAAAAATTGCATTCAAAATTTTATTTTCAATTGAAATTTACAGTTTTTTGCAGAACGGAAAATATTTCTGAAATATTTTATTCATTTATTATAACTATTTATCTAAAGATAGCGCCACATGAGTTATACTGATAGAGTCAAATTACAGTCCAACAATTTAATAACACAATAAATTAGCCCTAAATACCGTTCTTCGCAATCAGTATAAGTATGGATATTAAAACTATGAAAATATTAGAAACGATTGTAAATTTTACATACTAAAATGAGGAATTTTGAAATTATATAATGTCATTTTTGACTAACCTGGTACTCAGGGAACTCAAGATGGCCAAATATCACTAGCCCTGTCTATCACACAGATTTGGCCTATGTCTTTCTCTTTCTAAACGCATCGATTTGCATAACATCTTTGGTCATAATTGCTGAGTGTGTAGAGCAGCTGATTCTCCGCAGCAAATTTTCAATTTCGTAGCAAGTGAAAACAAATAATTAATCAACATGCAGGGCATGAGCTTATCCTCCCTTAAGAAGCACAAAGCTGTAAGTATATATCCAATGAAACTAATTGTTATAATTGCGTCGAAGTTTGGGGTTATATAAATATATTGATTGTGTCGGCTTTAATTCCCAATCGATGGCGTGTTAATAAAAATGAAATTTTTAGTTGATTCCATTGTACGTGTGCGTTGGACTTGGATGCGCTGGCGCCATCGGCTACACGGCTCGTCTGGCGTTGAGAAACCCAGATGTCCAATGGAACAGGACTGGAGGCAAAATCTCCAATGAGGATTATGCCAACAAACAATACAAGGTATATGTTGATTTTATCCATTGAGGACTGTAAAATAATGGTTTTCTTGCAGTTCTTCTCTCCCAACGTAGATTATTCCAAGATGGAGAGCCCAGCACCTAAATTTTAAGCAGTTTCAAACCAATAGTAATGTCATAGTTCAATATTATTTAAAGTCTATTAATAAATAAAGGAAGCATTCATTGTGATGCAAGACATTTTGTGTAAATAAAAGTATTAAGACCATTTTTGCAGTACTATAGTTTACTATGAATTCATTGTAAGGTGATTTTTTGGTGGAAGTAACTTTGCCCCAGTAGTTGGCCTATACTGCCTTAATAACTATTTAATTACAATTGATTACAACAACCGTTTTGGCGGAGAAATATTTTGTGACTGGAACAGGACCTGCAGGTCACCTTTGATCCATTACATTCCATGCCAGCATTAGCACTGCAATGGCTTCACAGTGGGAAGAATTCTATGCCACGCATCTGCCGCCCACCGATTTCGAAGACAATCGATCCTTGCTGAAGGAATTCTGCCTGAGGCAGAGCCAAAAGGGCCAAAGAATCGCTTTAATAACCGTAAGTAATCAGATTTTTGCATAGTGAGGTTATGTTCAATGGGGCTCATTAAAAAATAAATTTGTTTGCAGTCTGGTGGCACAACGGTTCCTTTGGAGCATAACACTGTCCGATTTGTGGACAATTTTAGTGCTGGGACCCGAGGGGCCGCATCAGCGGAGTACTTCCTTGAACATGACTACTCAGTTATCTTTATGCATCGACTTAAATCACTTGAACCCTTTACCAGGCACTTTAATGGCCAGAAATTTATGGATATGCTTGATTTACAAGTGAATGTTAATGAGCAGACAACATCTATATCTGGTAAGTTCTTTAAGCAGTTCATACCATGAATAAGTTTTTATTTATATATTTATATATTTTTTTTAGTGAAACCTGATAGTGTAGATGTGCTAGCACCAGTTTTAGCAAATTATAAGGCAGCTCAGGAAGCTGGAAGGATATTGTATGTGAATTTTACAACTGTGGCTGATTATTTTTGGCTTTTGAGAGCTGCATGTGAATGTTTAGCGACATTGGGCCCAAAGGCACTCTTGTATCTTGCAGCTGCAGTATCAGATTTCTATGTTCCTTCAAATGAAATGGTATGTACATTTAAGCTTTGCTATTACAGTTATTAGTTTTTCTGATGCATAAATTTTTAGCCTACACATAAAATTCAATCAGGATCTGTGCCAAATATCTCATTACAGTTAGTTCCTAAATTATTGTCTCCTGTTGTGAATTTGTGGGTGCCTCATGCATTTGTTGTTTCATTCAAATTGGAAACTGATGAAAATATTCTTCTAACAAAAGCCCGCGATTCTTTGAATAAATACAAGCATAAGGTAAAATTGCTATCATGAAGTACAATTTGAAACTGGCCTAATATTTTGTATAATTTTTAGTTGGTTATTGGAAATATTCTACAAACTCGACGACAAAAAGTAGTATTTGTAACACCTGATGATAACTATGAACTGACATTAACAAGAGAACAAATACTGGCTGGCATGGAGATTGAGGAACATATCGTATCAAATATTGTGAATCACCATACTGACTACATTATGGTGCATAAGTTTTAACATTGTGCACTCATATGTGGCAACTGCCTGTAAATGCGAAGCATAAATGGAATCAACTAGATCTAGAGCTTACCCAATAGCCCTAATCCATAAGTAATAGAAAAATCCCATTATCAATGGAAAGAATTTAAGAAACTTTGTGTGAAGTAAGCACCTGGACCAATTGAATAACCAACCTTAGCTCTAAGCCAAAAGGATAACAGATATGAATTAAATGTAAAAAAGTTTATAATGTGCAATTGGTGGAAAATTGTTGTAAGTGATTTTATTAATTTTATTGAGAAAAACTAAGAATCCTGAATGGTGTGTGTAGAATTGTTGTTAGAAATTTAAAAGCATATTTAATGTTATGTAGCTTAAAGATTTTCGAATTGATTATAACTCCAAAACATGATTTGTTAATCACATCTGCATACAAATGCCAAATTTTATATATGAATCATGTTAAATGCAAACAATTTGCATATCATTTCATTGCTGGAAGCATTCAGTGAGTGTTGGACCGTGTTGTTTTGGAGTATAATCAACAAATAAGTGTCTTTCAACTACATATGTGTATAATTATATATCTGATAAATAGGATACCAATGTCTATGTATCCAATAATATTATAGAAGTGATAAAAATGTAACGATGAACGCGTATAGATTACGGTAGTTAACAGGTATTTAAGAAAGCTGACTAATCTGCTAACGTGAAAAAATCTGAATGGCATGAAAAGGTAGACAGGAAATTCCCGATTTCAGAAGGCTGCTTCATTTTTACAAATGAGAAGACTGTTTTTCTGATAGCAAACCTAGCAATACAAATCGAGTATATTAACACATCATTCAATAGGATACCTATGCCTTGGCATTCATAAAAACCTGATAAACCATTATTTGGAGAGAAAACTATATAGATAACATATTTACATGATTCCTATCTAGATGTTTAGAGTAGTAATTAATTTTAGTTTAGTTTTTACAACATGTTCAAATTGACCAGGGTACAAGAAATGTATAGTAACTAAAAACCAAAAAACGCTTTGTTAGTTTATACAAAAACAAGTGGAATACGAAATTGGTGGAGTTTGCATCAACAATTTGGATGACCATTAGATTCACATATCATCTTTTTGAATAAGTTTTATGGTGAAATATTGATAAAGGAAGATTTTTAATTTAAAAGAAACTTTCAAATTTTAGCTGAAGTGATCTTCTTAATTTTCCAATGAAGAAAGCACAATTTTATGTAGATTATGCAATGTTTTTAATTGGGTGTTTTGTTACAAATTTTATTACATGTTTTTGACTGCATAAGGGCATTAGATTAGATTGCAATGTAATTGGATTTTCGGGGCGATGAATAACGCTTTTCATGGGATTTATCTACAATGGCATATAAATATGGCTTTTAAGAAGTACTAAGTGTTATGTAATCACATAAATGAAAATAAACTAATTTATGTTGATATTTTTCTTATTATATGTATAATAAGCCTAATTTTGAAGGTTTGAAAAACTGCAAGTTTGAATAATAACAGCGAGAAAGGCTGTAATCCTTTGAAGAAAGAGGATAATCACTTTTTGTTTCATATTATCACCAACAACCACATTATTTATTACAGATTTCATTTCTTATATTTAAATATCTTCACATTCTTTTTCAGCATTGCTTTAACATTGTAATAAATAAACTGCAACATAAATTACCTTCCATTACAATAGTAATACTTCCATCACTCTTAAGCATGATCTTGATTAAAAAAAAGTTGTATTTACAGAGCCATTAAGAATGCAGTGATGACAAAGGACAATGCTGCCATTACATAGCCAGTTGAATAAACTTCCTTGATTGTCAAGAACCTACCACTGTCCCATGCCAAATGCCTCAGGCCATTGGCAATATGATAAGCAAATGGGTAAGCAATCAAGAATTTGACAGTCAAATGGGCTGCTGGTCCCATGCTGGCAAGACCTACAATGAAGGAGTTGTAATCCTTCCAGAAGAGTGGCCCCAGTGCCAGCATATACATGTAGGTGGAGAGGCCCAGGCCAGTCATTCGATGTGTAATAGATAAGAATGATGTGAGCTGGGGCTGATAGACTGTTAAATGTGGAGACATCGGCCGGCCCAATTTCATGTTGTTCGTGTCGTGTTCGAGAAGGCCGACCGGCGTATCATTACGTGGCAATGCTTTGATTTGAATTGCGCGCACTAATTGTGATTGGGGAGCATTTTGCATGAATTTGTTAAGGCTCCTGCAGCCAGCCAACCTGTAAAATTACATAATCATAACATATTGCAACCAGAACATAAACATAGATGCAAAAACCATTACTATACCATATATTAATGATTAAAATGCATAGTATTATATATTTAATTATTTACCTGCAAATTGCCGACATTATTAAATAATTCCAAAGGAAAATATCACAAGCAAGTGTTTTGACACTAGTCTACCTGTCATTCAGGCTCGGTTATCTCCAGGCTCGGTTATCTCAATGTAAAATTTTTCGTTTGAGTTCCGATAAAGTGGAGGGGATTTCGTAGTTCGGCTAGAGAAATTGGCGTCGCTGATGTCGCATGCAACAAAGAGGTAA
>JARJDZ010002689.1:0-20933 GCA_030264555.1 Aleochara sp. GC000083 | reverse complement strand
CTCGATGGTCCCAACCATCCATCAGTGGGCTGGGTTTCAAATATTTTCGTGCATGAGTACTGCTAGCGCCCCTATAGCGGATTTAGTTTGCGTAACTGGGTACTCTAGAGCCTTAAGTGCCTAAGATTCGCAGAAATCCAATACGACGCGCGCACTCCGCAGATTTTATCGCATTCCATCGCACACATCTATCAGAAATATACAAATTTGATGTTCGGATAAGAACAACATCATATTTCAATATATCATGTGCAGTATTTGAGCTGATGTGATAATTGCATTGTATTCTCGCGTGTGCGATTTGCTCCAACTTGTTTGATATTTTGATGATTTAACATGTTTGAATGCTTTAGCTCCAGCCGCAGAAATATCAGTATCATAATTTTTATTTTCTCTCAGCGTTGAATTATGCGCATTGTTTAGTGAAAGTTCAGCATTTCACAAACGGCTGCAAACTTTTGCAATATTGCTCAATGCAACTCGAATTTATTATGGTTCCATGAAATCTCATTTTTGTCGCATCGACAATTTAATGATTCAGCATCTCTTAACAAGAAGCAAGTGTGCATTCAATATACTTTCATAGAAATGCAATTGTTGCATTTACTCTTTGCAGAATTGTTATGTCTTATGCTTGATGCAAAAAAATCGATTTGCAAATTTAATGGCAGTCGACTGCACTTATCTCAAATTTGCTTCATGAAGTGTAAACATGGATTGAATTACATGTGATTATTTCATGCATCCATTTATACAGATACAATGACCCCTGCAACTTTTGCGCAAAAATTCACAGAGAAATAAGCTGACCCTCACAGAAAACATTCAAATAAAAAATAAAAAATTTCAGAAGTTATTCGGAATTCAGAATATAATGGACCCATTCACCACACACAAACATCCTGCAAATTCTATATTCGCATTAAATATGAATGACATTAGGATAATAACAAAAATGTCGTTTAAAAATATTTATGTTAAAGTTTCTCCAAATATTTACGTGTCCTAATTATAAAAAGGAACTTCCAGCTTTGATCTACTACGCATCACACAAAGTCGCAAAAAACTGTTTCCTGTCTAATAAATGTCGTAAGGATGTTGTTATAATCTTATCGGCATTGTAATAATAATTTTGCACTTTTCGTGCCAGTCATTCACGTTCCTATTTTTACACTGATTATTTGCGAAACGTAATTCGCACGTTTATTTTCACTCGCAAGGATAACAACAATCCACGATCGTTATCGAACAATTAAAAATCGTAAAAACTTGATTTATAGTCGTTTTCATGATCAGTGTTTGTGACGTTGAGGGTTTTTCAAGTATGCAACATTTGTTTACATTTCTGGTGTGATAATGCCATAATATTTGCAAATGACTCAATAACATTCTACCGCACATAATTCCAATGTGTAATAATTTATTATTAGGCATCAATAACAAAAATCTAATCGCGTTTTTAATTTTAATATGATAATAGTTTAAATTGGATTAATTCTATTTATTACTCAAATCGACATGGATTAAATGTCAGAAGTAATGAATAACTTAATTACGGAGTTCGATTTCGTGCTGTTATCACATACATTAGGTCGTTTTATTCGATTTCAATTTCGTCTTGAGAACATTCATTTCGAGCTGTTCACGAAACGAAGCGCTGAGGAATGAGGAGAGAGTCAGCTTTCAATTTGGTTTTCTCACGAGTATTGCATTGACTTTCCACGTACAATTCTCGCATGTAGATAGCTTCCCGGATCACTTTTAAGGTTTCGAAAAATCCGGTGAAGCAGCAGCTTCTTCCTGTCGTTCATGTTGGAGCTTGATTTTACAACATTTAATTTATAGTTAGACACACGTCTACTTTTATTTATTTGCTTATACTTCATATGAGGTGCAGTGAGGAGACCCTTTGGGGTTCCACTTAATTTTATTATTATTACGCACATCTAAGACAAGACACAGACCGACACATAAAGTTTCAGCCGGCAGCCATTGCTGACTGCGCCAGTTTGTTTCCTGGCGTCTTCGCCTTCACCATCAACTTGACTGACAAATGAGCAATAAATCCGGTGGTGATTTCGACGCTGGGCTTCGAGAAACAAATATCCTAGTGCGAGTGCAGCTAATTAAAGCCACCATAAAGCCGCTTGAACAATAAATTTTTATATTTGAGCCTACGATAATCATGATGTAAACTCCAAATATGTAGATTTGAAATGAATTATTGCCCAAGACAAATACTGACATTTCGTTCTTCAAATTGCATTTGAAACATGGGTAAACAAACAGCGAGCGTAAATAAATAAGTAATCCGATTGTAATGTCGCCAGCGCCATGATAAACAAATACTCGTAGCAACTTAAGTCCTGATGTTGACTTAAGCGATTGCAGCTGAAATTTGGGGCAGATACGAGGAGCGTCCGGAAAGTCGTGTTACCTGCGTCATGAGGCGGTCGGCGCCGGTGCCCTCCTCGTCCTTGAAGATGATATCCTGGTTGTAGTTGGGCACCAGGTCCTGCGAGAAGCGCTTATCCTTGCGGTCGATGCGGCCCTCGGTGGCGCCGCTGGCCGTGAGCGTGTTCTCGGAGACGTTCGGCACGTACTGCTTGAAGACCAGCGGGGTGAGTTTGCGAGGTCCGCGCCGTCGGCCGCCCCCACGGCTCGGTCCACAGCCGGCGACGCCGGCGAACGTCGACGCCGCCACCAGAATGATGAGCGCACCCTTCGCGCACCACTTCATCGCCGTGTATTTACTCCACAAGGCCGAATCGCACGCATGCCGCATTCAACCGCCAGGCCGCCCGTTGGATTGACCTCCTGCCGCTGGCGACCACTTCCGGCTTCCGCGCACCCGACCCGCTCAAGCACTTCCCATCGGCCGGATAATCCTCACACACTGGTGGCGCTGGTCGTGCTGTGGCACTGCACTGAAGTCCTGAAGCGCAAGGGGTGCCCGACTCGGTCAGGACTCGGAAATCGTGAACTGGATCCGGTGCTCTCGACGAGGGCGCACTCACCACACTCGCTCCTCCGAAAGTTGGTCAACGAGCTTTTCGAACGTGTGCGAGCGAGGCGTGCGACAACTACTTGTTGCACTTGTCGTAGCATAGGTGAACCACCGACTGAGCGACCCCACTCTGCTCAAGGACCTAGCCATCTTCCTACCTATGGCCGCCAGCTCATTGGACGACGGGCGGAGTCCTCCGGTGCGCATATGCCCGCTGAACGGTGCGCAGCGCTCTCAACACTCACTAAACTTAAGTCAAAATTGCTCCGGACGCTGTGGGACAGGTGAAAACTCGTGGATGGCCATCCACGATCTTCGCCCTCTTCTCACTCGCCAAAATCACTCATCGTGCCCTTGAAACCTCAAACCCTTTAGCTCAAGCCTGAAGACATGAAACCAGTACCTCATTAGGAAGAACTCTGCCTTATTGGAAAACCCAACAACAACATAACCTATTTAAATATGGAAGCACGCCATCTAGCGCAAACAATTCCAAACAAAGAGGTAACTTGTTAACAAAGCCACAAAACAACACAGCGCAGAAACAGCGCTGTAAATGGCAATTTGAAGAGTATTTGCAGGCATTTAAGCAAATCCGGAATGGACGTTTACAAGCCGCAAACATCACAGAGGAGAACACCAACGTCAATGGGCATTATTCTCACATAAAAGGTGTTAATGAAACTGCACTCGAATGACGCCGCGCGAACGGTTTACAACTCTTCATGCACCTCCAGTCGCCAACTGCTTGTTGGCCACAGTTTTACGGCGCAGCCACACACAATGGCACAAAGGAAGCGTTTAGATGTGGCCAAACATCGGCTGCAATTCAAAGGAATCTGCGACCGATGTGATTGCAATCGGAGGATTTGATTTCTAAATTGAAAGGCCGACTTGTGGCCGCTCTGCCAATGGCCAAATTTACGAGCAATGAACTGGAGTGCCTTGGGACCAGTGCCATGTCACTCGTTTGTTTTTATTATTATAGGAGCACGGATAACCATCCTAAAAAGGGATCAAAAGCATTTCGACCGCATCAAGCATCGCGTACGTGTTGCGCTCGCAACTGGCCGAAGATTCGAAGCGAAAGAGGCTCGAAGAGCAGACACGATCATATGGTATGATGGTCCGGCAACAGCTTTCACGACAGAGAGGACACCGCTAAACGGAGGATAGATTAAAACAAACGAAGCGCGTAATTAACGATAATTAAACACTACAAAGTGTATAATCGCGTGAGACGACTCTCAACTTGGGAGTTGATTAACAAGTTTACAAGATTTCCCAGTAACCACATTGCTTCTTCTTCTTCAGTTATAGACTAGCGAATGTATTGTAGGGATTCAATATTTTATTGTTGTAACAATTTTGCAAATTTTTAGTTATTTCAAATGGAACCAATTAACATTTGAAATTAGAAATCTTTATTTCAAGTTTATTATAATTGTTAACATGTTGAAACCTCGTGGTTTGTTTCTGTGTTTTTAGAGATGTTGGCATTTGAACTCTAGAAGATTTAATAGCCAGGATAATGTTATAAGTAGGAAAGGAAATTCCTGTAATATTTTGGATATGTTTCATTTCATATCTTCATCATTTTAAGGAAAAAAATATTGTATTAGAATATTCTTTAGAACATTTTTTATGTTACTTGAAGATGTAATCTAATGGTAACTATCTTTTATTTTACTACTTTTATAAGACCACAATGGAAGATATTTCACAAAATAATTTGCAGGATAATAAGGTGTCAAATATTTAAGGTTTGACAAACCAGGTCATAGTGTGTCAAACCAAACAAGTTTTTCAGGATTTACTTGCTATATTTGACAATTCATATCAGAAATTGTGATAACAATTTTGGATTTTATAACTACTTGGACTATTGGTAAAAAAACACAGGGCTTCGAACCGATATTTTTATCGTTCCTGTTCAACTTTCCATAAATATATCGGTTCAGTTCCAGTTTTCGTTCCGAGCAAAATAACGATTTTCAGTTCAGTTACGATTCATCCAGGAAAACGAAATAAATAAACAACCCCCTCTCGTGCTTTCTTAGCTCTTTCTCAAAGAAGCTTTACTGAAAACACAGGCCTCGGCAAAATTGTAAATACCAGACGAGTTTGCCGGTAGGTAAATAAATAATAAACACTGGCTTATCACATTTTTGAACATTTGCCCAAACCCAGAGTATCCAGAAAAAAAGGGTCTCAAGAACGTAATATACCGATATTTTTTTTCGGTTCAGTTCCGGTTTTTGGTTCCAACAAAAATAACGATTTTTAGGTTATCGCTTATCAGTTCCGCTACGGTTCAAAGCCCTGAAAAACGTCGTATATCACACGTGTGCGAAATGTCATTATAAACTCATATACCCACTTGTTTATAATTTTGTATTTGGTATACATTGTTGTTACAATTTTACAATTTCTTAGTAATTATACTAAAATTCTAATTAATTCTATTTGAAATCTGAAATTAGAATTCCTTATTTTATTTATAAATTCATTGCAGAATATTGAAATTAATGTCCAAAATAGGAACCTCATTCAATTCAGTTGTTAAAGTTAGTCTATTTCATAAACGAATTAGGCGAACTCTTGGAAAGTAAGGATAATGATATAAAAAAAGATAAAATCTTGATTTTCGATTTTAATATCATCATAATCTTAAAGATAAAAATGTTATTCAGTTATTGAGTGAATTTTTTTATTGATCTCTTATCTAGGAGGAATTTTTTTGCAAAAATGGTTTGATACTCATATTTCTGGATCATCATAACATTAAATAAGCCATTCCAGCTAACGCCTCCAAATTGCTTATTTAAACAGCTATGGATGGAAGTTTTTCAAAATCCAAAGTAATGTAATTTCGTAAGTAAAATCTCAGTCATTTCAGTTCGGCCCAAAAAAGCAACTTCATAGACTTAGCAAACAAATAACATTTTAGGCTTTAGTATTAATGAAGGGTGGTTCAGGATGTGTTAAATTAAGTAAAATCTAACAAGAATAATTAATTTTTATGGAGTTCAGATTTGAAAAGCAGAAATTGTATTACATATCAAGAATTATCTTTAAAATGTTGGAATTTGTGGCTTTTTGGACAATTTTACCAACACATTTCTCACCTAATGCAAAATTCTTTATTTCTAAATATTTATAGATTATAAATGATAAGTACCCCTTTAATGTGATAACTTGTGTTTTCTTTTTGAAAAATTTGATTTGAATTGTGAACAAATCTGTAGTTGTGAAACTTACAACCCAAGAATTATACACCCCCGTATTAAATTTTAAAATCAATTGACATCAATAATTGATATTAATAAATTCAATAAGGAGCTTCATTTGCGTCCTAGTATTACAGTAATGTTTACACGGAGTTTCTCCCACTCATTGTGCCTTTTTCTGATCGCACAGTCGCAAATTACTGTTCAATTTAAATTAATTAACTTTTTTAACTAATGTCTTTCCTATTGACATTCCCCATCAAAATATTGAATTGGTAGATACATTTGTTGATCGTGGGAATTTTGGCGCCCCGTATAAACAAGCATGGAACAGGTATAATGTTGAAACACAATTCTTTTACTCTCGACATAGTCATTGATTTTGAAGAACCTAATATGCATCATATATCAAGGCATCGGTCGACGGGTCAAGTTACCATACCGTTCTGAAGCCGTACATGGTGCATTCCATTCCAGAGTTCTAATACCTTTTTTTTATTATTGCTTGCATTCGCGTGAGTCAATTAAGTTTAGTGCCGCGCCAAAAAAATCAATTGCACAAATGCTACTCGTTCCCGTTTTATTGACTTCAATATTATGCTGATTGTTCTGCGGAACGACCGAGGGCTATCTTTAATTTCGTTTTCATAAAACCACTTTTTGGTGCTCGCATTATTGCGACTAATGAATTTCGTGGTGTGCGATTCGCAGAAACGTGTTGAGTTTCAATGCAATGCGAATGGTGCGCCGCGGCGGTAACAAGCAGTGGAGTTATGATTTATTTCCAATTTGTACAAAGGGTACATGCCATTCGGCCGTATGTGGCGCGCTGGAAGAGCGATGTGCTTGTGAAAAGGCAATTACGATTCGATTTACGCCGAAGCCGCACAAAGAATTTTTACGATTTTTGCGTGCTCCTATAAAGCGCTCGTCGTCGCTGCTGGCCGCGCATTCACCGAATGCAAATGCGCAAACAATAACAAGCTAGGAATGCGTATGGCATTATATAAGCGATTAACGCCGAATTCATACATCAATGTTGAAATTGCAGCGCTCTTATTGTTTCTTCTTCGCGGCGCAGATTTGCGGATTCGCAGCCAAACAGCGTCGACCCTCGGCAACAAAAGCGTGTTCCCACCGCCATAAATTTACGCTTCACGATCAATATACTTAGCGGTTACCTCACGATGTAATTATTTATTTCGATGGCCGAGGCCCAAGAGCGGAGCGGACGAAGAAGTTCTGGCGTTCATTCGCGTTCGCGCTGGCTGCCTCCGCATCGGGCGGCCATCCGAGGTGGGAGTCATCGGCGGTACGCACTATAATTTCGTATCTTCGAAAAGGCAGACATTTTTAGCATCAACGGGGCCGCATTGCTGCTGCCCGATTCGTGTTGAAGCTGCGTGTGCAGTTATCTGACGTTCGCGCGATGATGGTCTTCGGGCCGGTGCGCGCTCAATGATGATGAAGAAGAGCGCATGCTGGCTGCGGCTGGAAGGTAGAAGGAGCAGAAGGTGTCCGGACCAATAATGGTGCCGACAACCGCACAAAAAAACAGCTCGTTTTGTATCTTCTGCATGCGCTATGGACGTGTTTCATTTGAGGTTGCTGTTGTTGTTTTGCTTCCTTCGTGTTCCTCTCCAGCGCTTTCTTGTTGCGTTTTGTTTTTCCTCGGCTTGTTGGCGTGTTATTATCGCAGGCTGGGTGTTGCATTACACTTTCGAGTGATGTGAAATTTCCGGTTTCACCTCGTTCGCATTCTGCGCCTGCCAGCCCCACGCACCAACGCCATCATCTTGTGCGCGAAATTTGAGCACCGAAAATGTGTGTCCATCATCGATTCCTCGCACACCCTGTATCCGCTTGTTATCTGAGATAAGAATGCGTTTTTAATTATGAATTTTAAGTGAAGGCGCGCCAAGGTGACATAACGGTTGTATTGGACGTATACAACCATTCGTAAGCTACGTCTTATCATAACCTCCGGTGTGTCTCATTCAGCACTTAAGGTTCGCATTGTGGCGATGATTAACCATGTAAAATGCAGGTAACTTATGGGAGTGACTTCATGCTGGATGATTTGCAAAAAGAGCGAATTTAATAAATTATTTCGCACATTGAGGCAAACTGAGGTTGAACCCACGCATGCTCGCATCGTTCTTCAGGCGGTCGCAGGTCAAAAGGCACCAATTTCTGTGCTATACCCACCACTGACACTCGCACTAGGAAAAGATAAATGTATCTTTTCATATAGCATCCAGCTTCTATAAATGTGGTTAGTTTCTTCAAGTGCACCATATGTCATTTTATCATCAAAAAGACATTCGAGGTTATCGGTTATCGGAAGCAACTTGAAAGTGGATTTCTATGACATTTTCAGTTGTCTCTCACGACATTTGGTGGTATGATGGTTTGGAATGGAAGAAGCGACCGTCGCGGACACATTGTACAATTCTCCGCAGCTCGTTAAAAACGTATGAAACGCGTGGGCTTCCTTAAAACCGAATGCCGTCTTCTGTTCGGCAGCACATGCCCATGCAATCTTGCATCTGAAGACGAAGTGGAAACAGCCGAAGATACCGCGACTCGGCCTAATATCGGCTCTAGAGAGTATGGCACAAATGGGAAAATATATCAACAACAACGCGAAACAATTTCTATAAGAGATCCATTATAGGAAGGTAGCCAGCCACATCTTTTCAGCTGGGTGCACTATTAATTTAACGCCTCTTTCGAATACCAACGGTGTCAGCAACGAAAGCCCAAGAAATCGTGACGTTTCACCTGATATAGGTATACCGCATTTCAAACATTTTTAAATCCGCTTTCATACAAATCAAGATGCATTTTTATGTAACAAGAAATATAGATTTTTCAATTGTAGATACAAGAAATGTATAATATAGGAATTATTAACATTAGAAGTCATAAATTCTTGTATTTCATAAATGTATGTAACCATGAACAAAACGCTGAAATCAAGTTCAGGATAATGATGACTAATCTCTGCATTATTAATTACCCTTAAGGTGCATTATTAATTAATGTATGCAAACAATCAGTGAGAACTCAGCAAACAAGTAAATTCAATTGATTCATTATCAGCTTACAGACTTGTGATTAAACTACATTTGATGTCCAAGACGACTTGAAAATTTTTGGAGACAAAATATTGGTGTAATAAAATGTAATCCTTTCTGAATATGAGCGACAATTATAGCTCGAAATATTGTACAAAGTGTAAACAATTTAAAAAAACCACGATTTTCCTAAACACAGTAACTCTTAATTTAAAATTAAAGAAAAAAAACATGTGTTTAGTGTCTATTATCAATAAATTGAAACAGAAGATTTTCGCACTTTTCCTTTTAACGTGAACTTTTACCAGCAAAATTGTTTGCCACGTTATTTGTTAATACTAGGTTCGAATTTTAACGTGGTTCCCATCCAAATTCTTGGATCTCCTGAAGAACCAAAAATTATAACTGTTCTGATGGCAGAATTGTGATTCTTTTCCTATTGGCTAAATGTAGCCGATTGTGGGCGATTGTTTTTTTCAGATGGTCTAATTATTGACCATATAGTTCCGAGTTTACCATAATCTACAAATCTTACCAAATCCATAGTAAACCCTTGACTGTCAGTCCTAGATTGTCTCTTGACGTTGTCATAAGTGAAGAGTTCCACTTTTCAACACCAGTCACTAATCACTTCAAAAATATGTCGATATTGTAGAAATTCAGCAGTGATTCTGTTCATAAAGTTTTTTGTTTTAACATCGAGCTTTTTCTTGGTGTCTAGCTTTTTCAAATAGTTCCAAGGGTTTTTTTGTCAATCTTTAGCATTTTGGTAATATGGTCTGATTCGATAATGACCATGATTTTATCAATATTTCTGACAATTAGTATTCCAATACGGGTCGCATTTTTAACATGAAATTTATTGAACAAAATTACATATAATTATATGTTTCAGTATCAGAACCTTCAACACTATTCATATTTTCAACCACCTGTCTTGAGTAGAAGAAAAACTGTAAAATATAACGTATTTTCTTGTTGCTAACGTCCAACTGATGATACTAATTACAAACTTGGTTTTAGAACGAAATTTCATCAAGTATAACCCAATGGTCTAAAAATAATGAATTTTATTTTATCTTGTCTTCATGTTAGAAATAAACTTTCAAGAAAATGCAAAATAAACTCATCTGAACACTAATGATAAAGAAATAATAAACATTTTGGTAAATAGTAATTAAGTACTAAATGTTTTTCGTTAATTGGAATAACTTAATGAGACGATATTTTCTAATTTCTAAATTCAGCTTAGTGAACACTCAATAAATGTTCTTCTAAACCATTAAAATACATCAAATACCAAAGTTGGTTTTAAAATCAATTTAAAGTGAATCGATTTGCTTTGAAGATTTTTCGATAAATCTGAGTTTTTGAGGTACTCTGAACATAAATAGTTCAGAACATCCTGTATACAACTTGTGGCAACAAAAAACTCTTTAGGACTAATTAGTATTAGTAGGAACGCTATTCATCGTCTCTGAGCGCGCTCGAAGTTGAAACCTTTAACAAGCATTAGTTATTAGACATCTGAAGAAGCAAACGCGAAGCGCGCCCAGCGACACAACACACCGACGGATACACAATTCATTAACTTATCGGTGTGCTTCGATCTCTTTAATCTCGAGCCTCGGAATCGGGAAACTCACACACGGTGCCCGATGGTGTTCGGGCCGGACGAGTGGAAGCAACACAAGAAAAAAAAAACGAAGTCGGGCGGACAAAAAGTCTGCGTCAACGGCTACAAATAACCGAAACAATAGGATGACACAAAGGTCGCCCTTCTTGAAAGCTATCACATGAATGCATTCAAATTTGGATTCTTTGCGGCGCGCTGTTCACTTTTTCATTTTCCTTCGGGCCGAGCGCCGCAGTTCACAAGTCACAACAAGCGTCCAAACATATCAGCGTGTGGCCTGCTCGCTTTTACCGTTCAGCGCCAGCGAGAGGCCATCAAGAGTGGGCCTTCAATGAAAATTTCCCGGCCTCCTCGGCCCCGAAGCTGACGACAAAAGTATTTGTGGGGCGTTTTCATTTCGTCTATTATCAGTGCCAATGCCATACCAACGCCGGTCTTCGGCGTCACCATCGCCGAAGAAGATAAATAGATAAATGGGACGTTTATTTGTGTTTGCCGTTGCGATGTGTTTGAACACTACTTTCAAAGGAACCACACACATTGACCGACAGAAGAGAGCACCGGCATCGAAAGGTAAACGCTCAGAAATCGTTCCTCATTCCTCATTTATTCGGTTTTTCCTCATCGGCATCGCTGTTTGATGGTCTGGTCCCACTAGCAATGTGGGGATACCAATGCGGCAAACATAACGCCACATACAAATCAAATAATTGTCTAACGATGTGTCCATGGAGGAGTGCATATTGTGCACACAACGCGGATATCGAGGTTGTCAGATGGAGGTATGTTTGGGCTATTAATGGTCAATGATGGACAATACCAGTGCAAACACACACGTTACGGCATGCCTTTTGACTTTTTCACCTTGGCCATTCCGCTCGAGGACAACAATACACCATCAGTACATTGAATAGACGAGGAATTAATATGAAATTGTAAGCCCAACCATTCATTCTTATGGTGTTACCACCCGACAGAAGAAATCTTCTCATCTGTCCATGCTATCACATTATGTCCCATTTACAAATATTTGCTTCGTGGTCCTGATTCCAGCTGAGGAAATAAATGCTGATGATCAAAAGTCATACCAATGGTACTGTACCTTACAAAGTGAAAGAGATCCTTACTCCTTCAATTTGCATTTTGCTAAATTTATGACCAAATACAAGAATTTGTTGAAACGGTTATGACTTGAAAACTTGACCAAAGGTCCAATGCTGAAAGCTCAAGTCGAAGGCATCGCCGGCAAGTTCTTTGAGGACCATCAAGCATTTAGCTGATTGATAGCCCCTCACGGGTGTGTGTTGTGACCGCAGTTGTCAATGAGCATTCACGGCTGTCTGTCCTCGATGGCCCACACAACTTCAAGATAGTATGGTCCAACACGAGCTGGCACAACAGGCATCAAACATAAACAAATTCCATTCACCGAACAAAAGTCCTTCTGCATCTGACATCCTCTTCCAACAAACTCCGACCATCACTTCGTTTCAGCGTGGCATGGCATGGCGTCAAAATCCCGATTTCAATTTCATCTCATTTGGGTGACTTTTATTTTCCTCCAGCCGAGTCAGTCACAGAAAAAGAAAAGCGCCGACGCGCGACGGTCCGAAAGGTATGTGTATCCATTGAAGTGATCTATTATTCACTTTTCTAACAAGCTCAGTACATGCATCCACATATACCGGGGGTACCCAATCGGCGTTCAGCGTAGAAAACGACGTGGGAATACCTTCAGAAAATTTCCTAAAGGTAATCCGGTCGGCACATCTAGCGATGGGACCAATGGGACGAAGAAACACTCCCAACACTGGTAGAGCTGCATATCGATAGCGCATTTATCGCCGACCATCGACACGCAAAGGCAGTTTTCGGTTAATAGTTTTAGGCACCCAACCAGCCAAAACAACCTTTTATTCTCCCATAATGTGTTTCGTTATATTTGTGTAATGCTCACCATGGTACCTCCAAATACAGAGCGTTGGTGATGATGCCACCTCAAATTCTGAAATAGCACTCCTTCCTTGGGGTTTGAAGCCTCCGATGGGTTGTGATGGGTACACCCAGTGTTGGTATGGGCATTTGTGAATGTGCGTCGTAAACGGTGTGCCATAGACGAGAGCAACAAGCGAACAAGATGCCACAGCATGCCATCTTCAACCATCTCACTATGATCACCATCATCATATCACCAATGTGCCGCACTTTTACACCGCAGTCTTCAACTCCACTCTCGTTGCGTCTACTCAACCTTTGAATCGACGTTTATGTGTGTATGGAGGTAATTTGTCAAGACAATATGGCTGCTAAACGGCACATAAAAATTCCTAATTTCAACCCTCGCCATAAATCCATCTTGATTTATTATCGGACACGAGTTCTGGTTTGAGCCACCACCGCATCCATCGTCGGTGACCCAGACGGTTGAATTCAAACGACAGTATAATTAATTTCCAGTAGACCTCGAAGGAGTGTTCCACGGAACACACGTCCAAATGCGGGACGAAAGTAAAAATGAACCCAAGTCCTATGAGTTCAATATTTGGAATTGTATTTCTACATTCGGTTTCAGATGCATTTACTCGTCTTGAGTGTATGTCAATAATCTACGAGATGCCATCGATGTGGTACACATCCAGAAGGGGTTCCTCTTTGCACGTGAAAAGCTGTAGAAACAAAAGGAGGTGCGTTTTGTTTACAATACTTTATGGGACGCTTGATGCTCGAGCGGCTCAGTCGAACGCGAGTAGAAAGAGTGAGTTTACACAAATGCCCAAATAAAAATGCCAACTTTTACATTACCAGGTTGGAGTCATGCGCCGTCAGTGGAAACGTTAATTATTTGTAACACGGCAATAAAATGGTACGTAAATGAGCAGTTAATAACAACGGAACGAAGCGTCACTGAATGGAGATCGCTTACAATGGCGGGTCATTAAATGCGGTGTTGTTGGATCATCCTGTATAGGAGCCGCGCTGGGCAGGCATCTCGCACAAAATGAGAACAACGCGTCGAGGAGCAGAAACCATAAACTTGACGACGAACAAGCGGGCAGATAAGATGAAGAATCGGCCAAGTAGAAGGACAACGGCGGGCGGGTTGCCGCAGAAGCGAGCCGAGGCGCGCTCGCCACTGGCAAGAGAAGAATGGGAACTATCTCAAAAGTATTTAATTTCATTCATACATTAGTGTCTCGGCACTTAACTACTTGGCTTCTTCGGTGCTACGTGATGCGTCGTGGCAAACGGCGCATCGTGCCTGCACAAGCGCAGCCTTTCTCTCGAGGCTGGCTGAAGCGCTGAACATTTACACATTCATTGTGTGCACTGCACGTTTTTTCGGAGACGCTCTCCATCTTGAGGCTGTGCGCGCGCGGCGCAAGAGAAGCCGCACCGAAAGCTCTGGATGGCTCTGGATGGAAAGCGATATTCAAAACGTGGAAAGTCAATGTTTGTCGGCGAACTTAGCCTGAGGATAGGCTGCTGGCAGTCGTGCAGTCGGTGAAATGAACGCGCGAGCAAGGAAGCTATGGCTGAAAGAGCTGAATTGCTAAAGAGCCAGCAGGTACAGTCTCAGTATCTCGGTGCTCTCGTCCGGATCTTCAGAACCTCGGATAATATTAAGTACTCTACTATAAGCGTATTCATTTCTCACACTACCAGCTCAAGCAAACGAATGCAGAAACACTATGTCCGCGTACGTATCCAACACCAGTCATTGATATAGTACCGAAGACTCCACCAAGTATATAGTGTCAATTGCCAGTACACTTGTACAATTTTATGAACTTCTTCGATAAGTACCCAAGACTGGAGCCACTCCAACCTAAGATCACCGGACTTTTTTGCAGATAAATTCCTTTTGGTGCATTAATTCATCATAATTTGCAGAGGGCTGTTAAAATAATAGACAAAGAGGACTTTTGTCTAGAATCTCAGAATATTAGGGGCTTTACAATGTTACCAACTTACGCAATCACAGGGTCACATAAGGCTTTTTGCATATGGGAAGATCTCAAACAATAAGAATCCTTCTACGGGGCAATATTTTGTACATATTGATGACGAAGATTTTGATTACCCAAAGTGGGATTCGATCTATCTTACATTTTTCTGCTGAGAATATTTTCATTACATAAAGATGATCGTATATGATTCTTAAGGAAATCTAAAATTGTATACTTTTTGGATGGAATAAAAAAACGGTACAGTCCAGTAGTTCTCAAGGTGGTCTATATCGACCTCCAGGAATTTATAAAATAAAAATGAGGGTCAATGGCAAGGAAAACTTCAAAAGGAATTAAACCCTAATAAAATAATGTTGTGTTGATTTTTTATCATTAAACCATCAATTTTGTACTTCCCATTAATTGGATTTATTTTTGCTTATTTTTTTTTTCATTTAACAATTAATATATTTTGATTTAAATTTCATTTTTAATAGTGCACAACTAACAGTACTTCTTTACTCTTTAAAATTTCTAAAATCAATTGAGGGAGTCTAAATAAAATTTAAAAACAAGGCAACGAATCTAGAGAAAAATGTTTGGGAACCTCTGGCTTAGTTCATCTTTTTTATGCAACGTTATTTTATTTTCTGAATTTTGAGTAAATTTATGGAACTAATCCCAAATGAAGGAAATTAAAAAAAAACAGTGGTGATAACGAGTTTAAATACCACAACTGATGTATGTATCACACACGTTTTCTATTACTTCAGACCTAAACAAGGGCATTTGAGGACAAAACAAAGGCCTCAAATTTTAATTTTTGCCTATAGCTTACATAGTTTGAATGACATATAAACAAAAGAATCAATTGAATAAGAAATTAACTAAAACTGTTAGATGACTCTCTTAGTCTTTTGTAGATCCGGAATTGCAACCTTTCACACTTGTTCAAATAATATGAATGATAAAGATGAATGTGAATGACTTCAGAAGTAATAAAACCTGCTAAAATTTCAATCCAATGAAACCATCACTGGGTTACTCATCAAATGAAACCAATGTAAGATTGGAATGTCCGCCATAACAAAATATAGATAAACAATTTTTAAGTTATAATGGTCAACAAGAAATAAACCTCAGAAGCAGATGGCAAAATTTAAAAAAAATGGGTACCTCTAAACTAATTATTGGATTTCTTTTGTATTCATCTGGATCAATGAAAACCAAAGTGCTATCTATCGACTCCCAAAAAATGTGGGCAAAAACAGGAGGTCAATGACAAGGGAAGCTTAAGAAGGTATTAAACCTAACGAAATTAATGCCAAATTTATAAACCAACAAATTCATACCTCCTATTGAATGAGGATGAAGAGAAAATTGTTTGGGAATCTCTGATCTAGATTCTAGAAGTTCAGCATAGCTATCGACAGTAAGCAATGTTTCCTCGCAGTGGATTTTCCTTCTTGAAAATCCAAAATTGGATAAAATAATACATTGTGATGGACATGGATAAATCAGAATCGGCATTACATGAAAATATGCTGATGGCTGGATGGGGCCAAAGCCGCAAACGCGGTTTGTGAAAGGCCAAGCGACGACAATGCAGCCAAAAGTCGATGCGTGCGTATGCACGCACATCTCGTTTCACTCGTTTTCACGAACGCGCATTCCGTGGCGCATTCCGCTCGCAAGTTTACACGAACATAATATCCAATTACCGAGTTATAAAGTTTTTTCCTCTACGTTGCGCGCGCCAGCGGACGCTGCGGCCGCTCTTTATGTTTTATACATCATCATGCGCTGGCCAAGGGCCACGACGACGACGGGCACAAGAAGCGCATCAAGTACGTAACAAGTAACATTTACAATTGAATGACATACACAATATCCATGTTAACATACAAACGATGGCCGTAATCTTTTTTCAATAGGTGAGACGAAGGCCATCAATGTAATTCGCGCACGTTTCGTATACGGGATGTGCGCGAAACGCGACCTGCGATGGATCCGGTTCGGGCATCGGGTTGCCAGCCGGCCGCATGCGGCTGCGGATGCCGGCGAAACGAGACGAAAATGAAGGACAAAACTTAACGACATATCAGTGTCGCATTCTTGCGGTGCCGGTGTCGCGTTGTCGGTGCAGATCTAACACGGATCGGAGGGCGCGCGCGCCTCTTCCAAACTTGCAGCGAGCAAGTTTGAGCCGGATCTCTCGACGCTGAAGTTTGCGCGGACTTACATGTTCGAATTTCAGGTAGAATCCATTCACAAATGGCTGCGTCAAGTTATCAGATCGCCGAAGAAGTTGGTGAGTAGGAAGAAATAATATACAGAACCAATTGAAGAGTGTACAGTAAACGGGGTAAATTCATCGAAAACCGAAGTACACCCGGTCAAACCCCACCTGCTTAGGAGTAACAGTATCTTTGGATATGAAAACCAAACTTGTACATTAATGCTTCATTTAATCGCTTAATGGGAACTTGTTGGAAAACAATTATGTAGGGTGGGAATAATCTTTGAGACAACACCTTTTCTAATTTGGATATAGTACTTTGTGTACGCAGAGTACAAAAAACTTCATAATCAAAAGGCTAATTAGCCAATTAATTATTTGATAAAAGAGATATTCTCTCCAGAACCAATTCATATTAAGATCGACAAAAAACTTATTTTAACAGACATTAAAGCTGAATAGATGGTATAGTAGAATGGATCGCATGAAAACGGTAAAAAAGTAATTTTAAAAAGTGTTTGCGAAATTTAGATTTAAGAAACCTATTTTTGCATTTGGGGGATCTTATCTTTTCTATAAACAGTTGATAGTATAAGTTTAATAGAATGGACCTTTTAGCAAAAAATCCAATTTTCCTAATTCTGGTTAAAGTTTAGGTTTAGGAAACCTATTTTTTGTATTTATGAGGGATCATCTTCTCTATAAACGGCTGATTTGTATAAACCTAAGTATTTCATTTCAGTAGAATGACTATCATGGCCAGAAAATGGCAAAAAGAAATTTCAAGGTACATTTAGAAACCCAAATTTGGTTAATCCTGGAAATTGCTTTTATTTAACATTTTCACCTGTTAAATGTCTCTTATACCTTCGAAAACACGACAAAAATAAATGGAATAACATAATATTTTCAATTTTAGAAAAAGGCAATTTTAAGAACTGTTTGTGTTTAAGAAACTTATATTTTGCATTTAGCAAGGTTTAGTAGAATGAAGCTTTCCAAGCATGAAAATGGCAAACAATTGTAATAGGTTCTATTTGTTAAATAAACTCAATTTTGCCAATCCTTTAAAATTTCCCATATCTTATAATTAGGAAAAAGCAAATTTAAATAAAAATTGTTTTTGAACCATAGTTCCAAAAAATCTATTTATGCATATGTTCATATACCACTTATAAACAGTAACGTTTAGTGGAATGGACCTATCAGTATATAAATCCTGGAAATTGCCTACTTTTATCATTTTAACCTATAGTTATCTATGAAAAAAAGGCAATTTGAAACATATTTTAAGAATCCTATTTTATGCATTTATGAGGAGTTACATTTTCTCCTTTCAAAAACTAGCAGGATGGATCCCATCTTCCCTGATATCGAATTTCCATTGTTCTGATACCTTGGTAGACTCTTTCACTCAGCTCATCGTTGACAGCTCTTGAATTTAATGAAAAAATGAGAAATGAAAATGCAGAAAATTTTAAATGAAATTCATCAACTAATTTTAAGCAACTTGCAAGAGTCAACTTTTAGATTTCAACCAGGCTGTTTTCATACATGTTATTGCTTAAAAACCTATCGTCCTTGACTTTATGCAGCAATTTTCTAATTTGTGGGCTTATTTTGGTGACAAATGATTTTATATCATTTGTACTTTTCATTCATAGTCTCCACAAAGTATTTTATCAGTTTGATATGAAAAGGAGGCAAAAAGACAAACAATTTTGGTATCTAGAATTCAAATCAAATTAAATGTAACATTTTGTGATGCTATATGAAATTGCATAAGAAAAAAATTCAAGAAAAGCAAAATTTTCGTAAACATTTTAGTTGCATATTAAAAAGAAAACAATTAATTCTTTGAAAAAAAGATTATGAAAAATCGAAAATATTTCAAGCACAGATTAAGTGTAGGTAACAAACGAAGTGATGGGACCACACATACCGAGGCACGCGCCACATAAGTTAAACGCGCGTAACGTTCGCCGCTTGGCGCGCCGCTCGGGCCTCCACGGCTGTTGAAGGCTGGAAGCTTTTTAAGCTCGTTGAGCGGCCGAGACCCCCCCAAATTAACCGACGGCGCGCCGAGCATTGGCGTGCGCTACCGAGCGCGGCGTGCGCGAGTACACCTTGCGCGGACCACACAAAGCGTGGCACGCGCATCCCCCACCATTCCAGCGCCACCGCGGACCGAGCATCAAAGCTCGAGCGGACGCTACACTGCCTCCGACGTGCTAAGTAACGAGCGCACGCGCACTCGCCCCGCAAGACCACACACACAACCAGCTCGAGCAGCGCTCGCTGCAGCCTGATGAAATTGATGCATTGCACACGCGCATTATTTCGATGTGTGAAGGCGCGCATCAATGTGAAGAAGGAATCTTTCTACTGTGCTTCTCGCTACTCAAGAGGCGAGCGCCATCATACTAATCAGCTTCTAATTTGTCACTTATTTTCATCACCTTTGCCCACTTTAATCATTTGGAAACGTTGTTATACCTGCAGAAAATTGTAGATAGGTCTTAGCTTACTGATTGGGGAGTAACAATTTGTTGTTGAGCTTTTCGAGCTGATGCAGAGGTGATTCGCTGGAACAATGTGTTCGAATGTTCGGCTGTCGTGTTAGCTTCGATGCGCGCGGCAACAGCAACGGGTTCCTTCCAGCAGAAGAAAGAGCTGGAGTCAGCGTCAGTTTGGCTTGTGCAGCGACATTCCAGCGAGGTTCGCTTGGGCTGTACGAGCCGGCCGGGCCCGTGGGAACCTCGTCGAACCGTCTTCTTCGTGGCGTGGTGCTCAGGTACGCGCGCACATGTAGCTTTTAAACTTGCATCGCTACTATTCTCACTCCTGTTGCCTGCTGCTGCTGCTGCTGGCTCAAGTTCGATGCCGTTGCACTTGGAAAAAACCGAACGCAGCGCGGCGAATTTTTTCATCGTTTCTGCTTACACACCGTGTGATTATTGTTTTATTGCGCTCGCCTGCAATTACTTCACAAATCAATAATTGTATTGACACGTAAATGATCTGTCGCGGTCGTAGGTAAATGCCGAGATGCATCTCTCAGCTGGGCTCGTTTTTCCTCGAAGTCTTCGCGTTCGAACGCTATGAAATCGATACGTGGTGCTCGTCATTATCGTTCTGGCAATTAACGACTTTTGGCTTACCTGCCGCACATCGTCAGTGTTTGCATTGTTGGCGCTCTTTGGGGCATATTCGGCTGCGCATCACATCGATGTTGTTGTGCTTTTATTCGCATCCCATCGTTTATTTTTTAAACACAAAGAAAAAATATTGAATTTCATTCGGTGGGGTTCAACACTTGTACGTTCCAAACGCGCATCGATAGTCAACGACACAAAATCGAATTGGTGTCGATTTAATATATGCCTGCAGATATGGGAAGATCGCATGGGCTTTCAATATTCGTTTGCTTTACGTTAACGTTAATCAATGCAGACACTTGTTTGACCATACGACACAAATCAATTTACACCTGATTTCACAAACTTTGTTAGGTCAAACTTTGCTTCAAATTTGTACCCATATCACAATCGTTTGTCACTTGGCTATTGTTTAATATCGAAATATCTTTATAATCATTATCGATGAGGATTATTGAAACTATTATTAATTTTATGACAATCCGTCATTAATGTGCCAAGCATTGGATATAATAAATTATTTTATCTTACTGGAGCGTATAATGTTGCATTTTCTATGCGTGTTTTCAGTGACAAAAATTGAATATTTTTCACTTGTCAAATCAGTGATGTACATTTTTCTACAAGTGGAAAAAA
>JARJDZ010002688.1:0-55127 GCA_030264555.1 Aleochara sp. GC000083 | reverse complement strand
TATTTCAGGAAATAAGATTGAATCAAAATACAAATTTGCATTGAAACCTAAAAATTACCAACTTATTAGTTTTTTTACGAATTTAAATGTTTAAATTGTTATTTCACAGATAAAATAAAGTTGTGTAGAAGTTGCAGTAAAAAATATTGGTTCAACAATATTTATTTAGAAATGATTTAATAACAATCATTTGTAAGTCAAATTAGAATTTAATAACAATTTCAGAGTCATGCTCTATCGAACAGATGTTTTTTGCGGTTTTCAACTTTTGCACGTCTTCATAATTACAATTCTAACAGCATTGAAAAAGTACGTTGTTTAATTTTAACTCTTTATATGTTAAATATACAATGAAGATTACATACCAACAAAATGCTGTAAAACTAGGTAATTTTAACGATTTGTTTATTTTTGCTTGGTTCGTTTTAGCACACTTTGGAAATAATTTACTTATCAATTATTTGCAAAACCTGTCATATCATTCGGTATTCGAACATTCATGATTAATTACAAGTTTCACATATATAACTATAGCCAAATGGAATTATAAGTTATCATGTTGCAAGTGCAAATTTGAACTAGCATATACCTAGATTTTAATAACAAGTCAATGTTTATCAAATAATTCCAAATTAACATTTTTTAATATGTTAAATCTTACAACAATAAAAAATTCATTTCATGCTTATAACAATTTTACAAATAACTCATTTTTTTGCTTTAAAAGAGTCCTGAATTTAGAGTTTAAAATCAAAATAATTCTAAGTTATCCTGAAGCAATATATTGTTTTTTTTTTCAGTATCACAATTTGCAATTAATTAATTTTGTCAGCATTACCTCTACCTGATCGTTAATGAAAATCTACCAGTTAATTGTAGATAATATAATTTAAATGTGAATAAAATACGTCATTTGATATCCTTGAACAGAATGAAATACCTGCAATTTCTGCATACTTATTTAAATACGAATTACCTGTTCATATCACCAATGATATCTTGTGAAAATAGTTAAGCAAGTTTACACGTGCATGACTTACAATTAATTAAAAATAATATTGATTGCATTCAAGATAAATATCCTTAATTAAACAATATATTGAATTTTACATTAAATTATTTCTTGATATCCAAATAATGGGAAATCTCAAATTAAAAACCAAGAATAAACAACTAAATAATTTCATAACTTAGAGTAATTCAATTTATTTTAATTTTACCAATTTATTAACTTTGCAATTTTGATATGTATTCTAATTTTTTATTGTTTTTAAATGTATTGACTTCATCGAGATTTTATGATGGGAATTTTTTATGACACATGAAAATCCCCGAAATTAGAATTCAGAAATCAAATCGTCTTTCTTGGAATAACACCGAGTTAAATTTAATTTATTCCATGCAGGGAATAAACCACATCTTTAAAGAGACATGTCTAAAATTCTAATATATCTATATAATTTGTATGTTATGTGTTTATGTGAATAATCTTCTCACGTCATAGAAAATTAATCAGATGAAAATTCAATTATCATATCTATTGATTATCTTCAATACATTTCGAATTCAATATTTTGTATGCAATCTACAGAAATTACATTACAACAAAAATATAACAAATTAACTATTTCGTTATTAACTCTACTTTAAAAGTAGATATTGTTGATTAAACGAGGTCCTAGTTTAAAATGAAAAACAAATCCAGAAATTTTATAAATATCTATTAAATTTTCATGAATGAAATTTTCAGATGCGACGTTCGAAAAGTTTTTTTTTACTTTTACTTACATGAAAGTATTCAAATCCCCACATTACACTAAATCACTGATCACGTGTAAACTGGGCTTGTGTTCTAGCACTAAATAACTAGTCTTGACTTACGATTCAAGTTTACAACTCTAGCAACAAATGCGGTGTGCGGAGCAGCAATAAAAGTGTTACCGTGAATATAAATATGCAGAAATAAACAATCGTAGCGCATTAGACCAGTCGGCTTGTGCAAATTACAAGCAGACCACTTTAAACCGCAGTCTTAAGCAATTAATTGATCATTAAAGTGCCCGATATCGATCTGAATCTACTTCGGATTCTCAGAGAACTTCAAGGACCAAAATCAACATACAATAAACACTCGTCCTGAATTATCTGAATTATCTGAGTAAGTTTAAGTTATGTAACCATGTTTAAATAAACAAATCAGAAATCTGTTACTAATATTTATTAATTATGTAAAATTAAGTCAATTGTTTGTACATTAATCAAAATTATTAACCAATTTTCAGTCCAAAAGAGACAAGATAACAACATTTTTTTTCATCTTATTATTCTGTGGTTAGATCCAAGTAAATTAGACGATAATATCAACTAATTACTTGTTATCGTTCTCTTTAATTTCCAATGCATTGGAATGAATAAGTTGAGTACGTTGATAAAGAGTGAACAAGTATGAATTAATTAAGCACTTTTCATCTCGCACCTGTAACATTGCTATATAATGTACGATCATTCTGTTTGCGCACTTAGTTTGTCCATAGACATGTAACAATCAACATAAATAATTTTATAACAAATCACATTTTCGCACCTTGAAACGTCGAGAAGTGAATATTGGTGAATTAAGTGAACAAGTGATTATATTTGATTGTTTGGTGAGTGTTTTATTGCTTGGTGAATATTATTTCTTTAGTTTACTATAAAAATATTAATTTGCATTTTTGTTTTAAAAGTTTTAAACAAATGGAATGTGTGGTGACATCTTGCAGCAAAATCTTAAAGCTCTAATATTATGGAACAAAATAAACTAAAATTAACGAGTAAAACATATTTTAGATTAATTTATTGGTAATTTGATAAGAGAGCAACTGAAAAGTTCAATATTTTCATAGTTTTACAAACTTTTAATTAAAAAACGAAATTTTAGGTGTGAAAATGTTCATAAAATTTAAGTTAGTGAGAAATTATTTAAAAGTTTGCAATTTTTTTAAAATTTCCATGATTCGTTTCTAATATTTAAGAAATTCCAACTTTCTAACATTTTATTTAAATTAAATTAGCAATAATATCAGTAGAGACATCTAGAAGATAAAATTCCAGCTAAAAAGTTATCAAGGATGTTTCTGATATTTTCTTGCAAAACTTTGATAAACTACATAATATTAATTGAGATCAATAATGTGTGTAAAACAATAAAGATTTGTAGAGTAAACCAAAGCAAATTCGGAATAATTGACGAAAAATCATTATGTGTTAAAAACTAACGACATCTACATATATCCAACAAAACATGATAAATTTTTAAACAAGATTTCAAAACTTTATGATTTGAACACAAGATGTCTACACTTGCAAAAATAATTTCAAACTCGCAAAAATTCCTTTCTTATCGTTACACAAATATAAATAAACTATTGCACTCAACCGCTAACAAATAGAAAACAATACCATACTGCTTATTATATCGCCAATTCAAATCAATTAACGTCCCAGAAAAAACAATGCCTCGCATGACGTCCCATTCGTATTTATAGCATCTAAACTACGTCGCAGATTGTCTACGGAATTCCTACGAACTCGAATTCGACTGAACTTTGAATCTTTCATTAAACTTTAAGATTGCAAATTGATTCATCCTCTGTGAATAAGCACACGCGGCACTTGATCAGGCACCAAATTACACGCGTCTGACGCTCGCCCATCAATTACGAATCGGTTTACAAATAGACCATCGAATGCCGCAGATCACGTGGCCAATTCGCGAGTATATAATGCGCCAAATTATAAATTCGCCGGCGGCGCTGATAGCGTGCAATGACTTGCGCGATTAGTTTTTTGGATTTTCGGCCAATTATTGATGGGCCCATATGTTTGTAACAAATTATTTTTTCGTTCTTGTTTTTTGCACGCTATGACGCACGTATTTTTTTTTTATTTGTGCATAACATGCTTATCTCGTCGTCTCTGTCTGGGACCGAAATTTGCGAATTGCCGAGTGTGAACGACAAAGAGCGCATGGAATTCGCTAGGTAATTCGCGTTTGCGCATAAATGTAAGTCTATTCGCTTCTGATTTGCAAGAAGGCTTTATAGACGAGTGGAAATTTCCATGGGTCAACCCGACTTAAGTACCAAGCGTCTCGACACTGTTTAATGACAAATAAAATGCGCTAATGGGTTTATTTTTCGTGGCGAAAATAAATTTTGTATGCAAAATAAAATGTTGGTTATGAACGAGTGAAGATTGGCTGATGAAAGGTTCGATTTATAGTGGTAAATTGTATTTGCAAATATGGAACACCCTGTATATGTCTGAAACGTGTTTGCATATAGTCTTTATCGTAAATTATTAGTTCGTTTCGTACATTAAAAGAAATGTTTCCAATCTGCAATTCGAATACTTCAATTATCGAACTTAAAGTCAGTTCCACAATTTTGCAAAATTTCCAAAAAAATGCAACCATACAAACATAACAAAATGTAACAGTAAATCTGTTTATATTTCCTACATTTTCAAAGATTATGCAACAAAATGTTGATTCAATTGTTTGGACTTGGTGGAAAATGGAGGAAAGGTTCGTTATAAATATTTAGAAGTGCGTCCGTGCGTTTTTTCAGCTTAAATATAGCACGTGATCGTCGTTCGTTGGCGTCGTCTTCGTCGTCGTTGTCGTCGTCGTGTTTTTCACTTTTTGACGCGTTGCCAAAAAGCGCAAGTCCAGATTCGCGCATCCCATGCGTTCCCATTCATTTGCGCATCATTTCCATCCCTCTCGAACCCATTGCAAGAAAGAATGAAAACCCTCGTTCATCCTTGTCGCGCCGCGATTCGTCGTCCTTGTCAGCTCGGTGTGGGTGTTTTTCACGCGCGGAAAACCGCCCGAATTTGCAAATGCTCGCGAGTTTTTCGCTCAGTCCGAGCTGACATCAGCACGTGCGCTCCCGAATTTCCCGACCGGAATCGTTCCCGGTCCCACACTGCGCTCGCATCCCGCACGAAATTAGTGCAATTAGCGGGATTTATTCAGTTGACGCATGCGCATCGCACTTCGGTGTTCAGTGCCCCACAAAAACTATTTTCAAATTGGACGTTATCCCGCTGAAAAGCCGCAAGGACGAAAATGGAAATGAATGTTCTCTATAGCGAGGTAAACGGTAAATCATCTCATTAAATCTTTCTCTCTCTCTGCTGCAAATTACGTTGTTAAAGTTAAATTGTTGACCCATTTTTTGTCCTTAACCCAATTTTCAATTCTGGTTTGTTTGTTTGTTACGCTGTAACTATAACAACTTGTTGGATGTTTGTAAGGTTTCATGAAGATGTTAAGGGGGTATTTTCTTCGCTTCGCGTTAGAATTGATGAGTGCAAAATTAATTTGCAGTCTTTGCTTGTCCTCATTTGCACGTGCAATGCAATTCATCGAATGCGCTCAGTCCGCTATTTATAAATATTCAAAGGCACTAAAGTGTCCCTCAAGTAGAACAAATCGGGTACAAGTGCAAGCATTCGGCGTAGTTCAGCAAGAACGTTGTGCGATTATGAAGACGATGATGATGATGTTGATGTTGATGGGCTGGAATTTGATTATTTAAATTCGACGCGTCCGAAAGGCGACGCGACAAACAAACCAATTGCTTTTCTTGTTGGCGGCTCTCACGTTGTCGCTTCGTGGAAATAATTGAAGAAATCCAGTCGGTGTTAAGTAACATGAGCATTCGACTATTTGCGCAGTTGAGTTTAGGCAAATATGTTCGCACTATTTACTATTCTTTCAATGTTTGCGTTCGACTGTTACACGATTACATTAATACTGCATTAGGACACTGCATAGATGATAGTATAGAGTCTACTTATTAATAACTTTGTAGATTTTGTTTATTGATAAGTGTGTAGATGGGTGTCAATTCGGCGATTTCGTTTATCTGTCTCGATGGTTTGTTTATCGTTTCAATCAACATGGGAATACGGGGAAATTTTTGTGACGAGAAGAGTTCTAATTACTTTGCAATTGATCCTCAGATGAATTAGTTGAGTCAATATATAGTTGAAGTTTATTTGTATAAATATTTTTTGAAATTAAGCAATTTTACTATTGAAATTTAGTAAAATAATGACTAGTATTTAATTTTTACTTATGAGAGTAAAAAACTGAAGATTAATAGATTTATAGTATTTATTGATTTGATTTTATTTGATTTTTTTCAACATTTGATAATTGAGAAATTTCCATGTTATAATATTTTTCAAATATTTTATTAACTCTAGAGAACTTGAAGATGTAACGTCGATATTATATCATAGATAAAATAGTGTTCAATTACTATTAATACTAATAAATTACAGTTTAGGATTTCAAAGTATGAAGAACTGGAGCAAAAGTATGATATAATGTTGGAAGTATGTGTTAATAGTTAGTATCAAGACTTTGAATCACTTAAGTTCTAAAAAAATCATTAAAACTGCACTAAAACGACAAAAACAAAAATTAAGAATCTATCAATTCAATTTTGCTTTGTTGTTTAATTAATAAAGTTTTCAACAATTAAAATAGCCCACAATTTGTACTATTTGTTATATTCTGAACATATAAACATAAAAATATTCTTCTGTTTAAATAATAGAAATATAGTAAATAGAAATATAGTAAATTATTTATCATTGATTGACAAATTATTAAAATTATTAAATGGATCGTATCTAACAAATATTTTGATTTTCCAAAACCAGATTTTTAAAGATCATTTTCCGGATTAAACTGTATAAACAAAAATCTGAAATACTGCACTCTTTTACTCTGTTTTATAAAGTAAAAATTGAAAAGACCAAATCTCATAACTAAAACATCGTTCTTGTTGTACCTCATTAAATTATTAGCAATAAATAGAAGACACGTTGCTTTTATAACTTGATAAGAACATCAATGATAAATATAAATATGAAAATGTCTTATCTCTTTTAAAAACAGTTCATAAATGTTGATAAATTTACCTGTTTGTTTCACGAGGATCAATTAATTTTCTGGATTCATGGATTCAACAATTTACATTACTGTTTTATGGTACAATTAATAAATAACGAAACAGAAGTTGAAATCTTTAACTGACATAAATATGTATATAGATAAAATACAGTTGTAAATTAATTAATGCTGCTTGCATATAAAAAAATCAATTAATTAATATGTATAATTGATTCCTTCATAATTAATGCAAAGCATTATTTTCTTTAATATAGTTCGAAGCAAGGTTATGAATAATTGACTTATTTCTATACAAACCTATAGATTATTTAATATAATTATTTATGCTACAACTTTCACATAAAATTATTTATAAAGTTACAATTAAATTCTGAAGTGGCTTGACTAAAATTAACAATTTCCATGTTATGATAACAAATTTTAATCAATCAATGAATCAATCAATAGCAAATCCAATAGTAAAAGTAAATTTTCATAGATTATTTGACTAAAGAATGAATTGTTTATTTTGAATTGATGTTACTTTTCAAACTCATGTTATAATTACATATTTTTCATTGTGATATTATTTTCCTAATATTATAATTATAGGAATGAGAACTTAAAAAAAACATATTTATCAATGCTATATTTTCCAATTATCTGACTGTAAATATGAAGTAAAAGTATTTGCAAAATATTTACATAATTGCTCTATCTATTACTTTTTAAGGATTATTATGGTTTATAAATAGTCATAAACAAACTGGATAAACTTGTGTGAAGACTATTTCTTTGTAAGTTTGACTTAACATTTCTATATATCAACAAATATTGATTTATTATTTATAGATATTAATTATTTAATTACATTATGCAGAATATCAATTTCACTTCAATATTTTCATATTAAAAAAATTGGTATCAAAATAACTTTTAAAGATATGGCATAATTTTCAAGAAGTTTTGACAAACAAAACGATGAGTTGATGACCAATCAAGAATATATTATTGTTGCTAAATATAATAATGAAACAATGAGGTCAATGTGTTTATTAATGTATGTTTTTTCTACTTTTGCAAAATGCAAATCTCTTGTTAAAAAAATGGTAAAATCACAAAATTGATTTCTGTCATTTATTTATCTAATATTGACAGAAATTTTGAACAAATGAGTGATAAATTTGAAATTTGAGAAATTTCTATTTGGCAATAAAAAACACAAATGTTTGCAAAATGCAATTTTCTGATTAATAAAAATTAGAGAAATCTCAAATTAATTGATTTCTAGCATATATTGATCTGCTATTAACAAAAATTTTGAACAAATCAGTAATGAATTTTGAAATTTGAGAAATTTCTACAATATAATCCAAAAATATTATTAACCCTGACTGTGACATTCATGCAACCTAATAAAAACAGAAAACGACAATATTTATCACCTAAAACATAGCCATAACAGGGCATTAAGCCAGGTTAGGTCCATTTATTAACAACAACACACATGCAAATCGCCTGCTGAAAATGAGACGCAATTTTAAGTTGCAATCCTGCGACTTGTGCAAAAACACTTTTTTCAGCTGACCCCAGCAAAAATTTTGCCAATTCACATCCGTAAATGTCCACGTGACAAACGCCGCATGCCATTTTATCAGTGTGTAAATAAATACAGCAGAAGCGCACAGAAGCAATAAAACGTTCAAAATATTTTTAAAGCGTTCGCCGACTGCGACTGCGCAAATACCTCAAACGTGATTACTTAACAATTTGCTCATGTGTTGATAACACACTCAAATAAGTTGCATTATACGTGAATGAGAGGCGCAAAATACGAACGAACGCCAACGAAAAACTTTGAAGAAATAAAAATAATAAACAAATCCAGATGCCAAACTTTCACCCAATTTTCTGGATTATTTTTAGCTATTTTTCGCTTATATTCGTTGTATAAATAGTTCTGGCAGACACGATTTCACAATAAAGTCGTATTTTTTAGCAACTTAAGTCATTGTACTTGAATACATAATGGTGATTGAAAAATGATATTGAAGTAGATTTTCGACGAAGAAAGATGCAAATACGAGTTGAAATTTGAGAAGATTCTTCTTTGAAAATTTGTTGGATGAGATGGAATGAATGCAACTTAAGTCACATGTGTTGCATTAAGGCGTGCACTTGCCAAATCGAACACGCAAAAATATCAAATGACCAACGCGTGGGTGTTGTGTTTTATTGTCGTTGGCAATTCGTAATGCACGTGCAAATCTCTGCGAAAACGTCATGCTGATATTTCATTACCGTACATTGATACTTAAATCTCATTTGCACCTGAAGACTCAAAGTATACTTTAATTTACTCAATCAATTTTCGACATTCAAATTAAATCAAAAGAAATTTGTATCCAACTGTAAAATGTAAAATAAAATAACTCAATTTTTCAACTTTAATACTCGATAATTATTTTTGAATGAAGACTGATTTGCAATCTGGCAAAAAATACAAATGTAAATTCGATCATGAATGAAGTGAGTTTTTTAAACTTTTACCCTCGAATTAAAATTCACCTCGAGAAAAAAAATCAGACGATATTCAACACCCACATCGATGCATTTTTCGCAATTTTATGCCTTGAGTGACATTGATAAGACTTCTTTTATGCGATGCTTATTGCAAATTCGAATGAGTTGCATTATGGTTGAATGCATCGGACGTCAATACATACACAATTAACTGTTTAATTAACTTTTTATCGATGGTCGGTTCGTCGAATGTGAGAGCACGATCGTTTGTGCAGAATGTTGATCCAATGTTGATTTTATTGCTATTAAACGAACGGTAATTAAATTACAAATGAAAAACGACGCTTAAAAGATCGGAATGCGTTATGGAAAAGTTCCAAGAAATTTCGCCCATTCTGGGTCATGGAAATGTATTTAGTCTCAGGTTTGAAAATTTGCGATTGTAATTAGTTTACTCGCACTTAATGGAAATATTTACTTTTGTTGATTATGAATATTTATTAAAGGAAAACTAAAGGGGTCTCTGAAGGTCTGAAAATTATTAATAAACCTTATCTGTTAACAAGGAGATAAGTTGAATCAATAATCAACAATTTAATTAGTTGTTAACCTAATAAATCTGAATCATTTATAAAAAAGTTAATTACTAACATTTTTCAATTAAGATTTTATTGAATGGAAATTTTTGAGTCTTAGAAATTTTATTATCAACCCTTGATGATAATTATTATAAATCACTAAAAATAATGTTGAACACAAAAGAAATAGTTGAATTGGAAAAAAATTAAATTCAGAATTTTATGTGTCATGAATTTTCAAAAATCGAACTCCTAAAATTTCAGAATAAGTATATTGATAAGATTATTTTGAGAAAGTATTTGCATACAAATTGAGTCATCAAAAATAGCAATCTTTGTCATCTTTTGAAGATTTTGAAAATCAACAGTTGGCTTTCAATTTCCTAAATCATAATTAAGAAAATAAACGAAAAATTCAATTAATAACACAATCAATAACACAAATTTCTGTTTAAAATGTATCATTTAAATATTTTACAACAAAAAAATTGTTGCATCAACTTCAATTTAATTAAAAAAAATTGAATCTCAAATAATCCTTATAAAAACATGAAAATTCATGAATACAATGAATAATGAATAAACTAGCTTCAATTCTAACCCACACATTCATTAATTAATACAATACAAAACATAAACAACAACTTGAAAAGTCAAAGACACGATAAATTCAAATTTAGAACTTGAACGTTGATCATCAAATCAATTCAATCAAATCTTTAGTAATTTTCCATCTTTGACTGAACTCGTCATGGTCGACCTACTGTATTCACAATACAATTTGCAATAGTTCATAATAAATAACAATAACAATAACACCATCCAAGCTGGCGCTTTGAATTTCATAGGTAAATTTCCTATGCAAAACATACCAAACCGTAACAACAATCCTGTATGTTAATTACAAATAGGCTTGATAAGACTGTGCAAACATTTCGCGTGCCGTCATTAACGCCATCGATAAAATTGCACTTGCAATATGGCATGATCCATCCATTGATTAGCATTGATTGGCTTGACTCAGATTGATTAATTTAATGATGGAATGGCGTTTCAACTGTACGAGGAGTGGGGATGAATGAATAGTGACTTAAGTTTGGTCGTTGATTGTGAATGACTTAAACTTAACCGTCTAGCTCTGCCTTGTGAATAAACTTAAATATGCAAATTATGTGCATGAACAAGTATTAAACTGGTATACAACTACTTGAAAAGATCATGCGGAAATGCAAAATTTTTTTGAATGCCCACTACTCCCACCGGAAGTGTCGCCATTTGGCATTGTTGTGATGTGAAAGACATGAAAGGTGTTTTTTCTATTATAACTTTGACAATGGCATTGAAGCTATCATAGCTAATTATTACCGCAGTTATGGTTTAATTAATTGTGAGCAATAGACATGTATGGGGCTTAATTTATATGTTGTTAGTTGTACTGGTTGACAATTAGATACAGTTATCGAAAAATTATAAAATTTCATGTCTGGATTTGTTGATAGTAGTAGCATTACATAAGGATGTTTTGAATGGAAGTTTCATTAAGATGGTATTAAATGAATGTGAAGTGAAAAATTTATTCAAAATGGTTTCAAATTTGTATAATTTGCTGAGTCATTTGGTTATAAATGGTTGTAAATTTTGGAATGTGATTGTTTCTTGGTATGCTACATAAAAACTTGTTGGACTTTGAAGAAATGATGTAAGAAATTCGATTTTTACAATCATTCAGACAGTAAATTTTACAATAGTGGTTTATCATTAGAAAAAAAACAATCAAGTTTATCAAAAATGAATAGAAACAAAAAAATATTACACAATCGTAGATTGCTGATTGTTAATAGTAATTAAAAAGGAAATAACCTTGAAATTTAAGAACAGAAATATTGCCTACAAATTTAGGAATTTAATACAACAATCTAAGATTTCATCTTCATCTTTAACAGGTTGTTCTTGTATCTAATTTAAATAATAACAACCAAAACCGAAATATAACATTAGGAGATGATTGATGATTGATTTTAGTAATTAAAAAGGAAATAACCTTGAAATTAGAATTAACAACTATTTTCTAAGAAATTGTTAATTTGCTTTAAGAAATTGTTCAAAAAGTTCATCTACAAGTTGTTATTTATGTTATGAAGTCAAGTTAGATTAAAAACAACCAAAACCCAAAAAATAAGACAATAATAAATGTTTGGTTATGAGTAATTAAAAAGGAAATAATCTTGAAATTGATATGAAGAACTTTTTGAAAAAGTTGGGTCCAGATATATTAATAAATTAGAAAAACCTAAATAAGACAATAATAAATGTTTGATTTTAGGTAATTAAACAGGAAATAACCTTGAAATTGAAATTAAGAAATATTTGATCAGAAATTGTTATTTTGTCCAAAGAAATTGTTCAAAAAGTTCATCTACAAGTTCTCCTATTTGTTCTTGGATCCAGTTAGATTAAAAATAACCAGAACCCAAAAAAGACAATAATAAATGTCTGATCAGGAATCAAGGAAATAACCTTGAAATTAAAAGAAAGAAATCTTTGATAAGAAATTATTAATTTGCTCAAAGAAATTGTTCAAAAAGTTTATTTGCAAGTTGTTCTATTTGTTGTTGGTTCCAGTTAGATTAAAAATAATCAAAAACACAAAAAAAGACAATAATAGATTGAAATTAAAAAGAAGAAATATCTGATCAGAAATTGTTAATTTGTTCAAAGAAATTGTTCAAAAAGTTCGTATATAAGTTGCTCCAATTAGATTGACAATAACCAAAACCCAAAAAAATAAGACAATAATAGATTTTTGATTATGGTCAATTAAAAGGGAAATAACCTTGAAATTACAATTAAAACAGTAAATCAATTTGGTTAGAAATTGATTTTGCTAACAGAAACTTGATCAAAAGAGATCCAACAAGTTCATCCACAAGTTGTTCTTATTGTGTCTGAATGGTTTTAGCATTCCACAACACTTATTGCATCATCTTCCCACATGGGACCCACCATCAAGCCCATAAATCCGAACCAAACCCAAGGCATCCTTCTTCCTCTCATTGCCATTATAATTCGAGTTCAGTAGGTAAACGGTTCCCTTGCCGAATACCCGAACACAATACATGACAAAAACCGGAGGAAGGTCGACAAAAACGAAGAAAAGACCCTTGGTACCAAATGAGGGTCCATTGAGACCCCAAACCGTCGTTTTGTACGGCTAGATTCACACCATAACCAGCAATCGCCTCGAAGAACTCCGGCAGTTTCGAACATGTTCAAACTTGTCCGGACTGGTATCGCCCATCCCATTCCAACCCATGCCAAGCCACGAGTGGGACGAGCAAAAAACCTCAGAACAGACGTTTCCAAACGATCTCGATGGAGTTTCACTCGCTTTGGATGGAGATGAATGTGTACAGTTTACACTGTAAACTTGTATGGAGGAATTCAGACGTAATTCGACCTCGACCATTTCATCTCTTCCATTTCGCTTCTACTCGTTGGGCTGATTCGAAAATTGAAATGAATGCCAAGGCACGTTTCTGGAAGCCACTTTTGCGCTGATCCCGAAGACTGAAGAAACAAAAATTGGTTCTTTTTGTGACTTAGGTCTCATTTCCGTTTTGTATACCATCTCATTCATGAATTACTTGAAGTTTTTCGGGAATCTAATGATAATGCAATGTTTGCCAAATTTTAGTAGACTAGAAAATCAAAACAAATAATGTTATCAGTTGGTTAATTGCACACACGTTCAGCTACGCCCATGGATAATCTTAATTGGATGATGTAATCACGAGTTGATAAATCAAGGCTGATAATTTGCAGAGCGTCATATTTAGCCTACTTGATAATAATGATAAGAACCATGACGAAGGAATGAGGAGGGGGTTTTTTCGATTATTTGGATCTCTCTGACATCTTGTGGTCGATTCTTGGGTTTTTTCCACTCGCTGGTTCAGCTATCTACTGTATTTATAGCGTTCACTCGGCTAGAAAGTCTTCGAGATGTATCAAATAGCCGCTTAGATAGAGCCATGTTACTTAAGTCAGTTTCAAAAAATTCAACAATTTTTCTGCAATTATAAGAGAAGATCTGAAAATTTCTGATGGTAATTGTTTAAGGTACATTTTATATGATATCAGGAGAATCTTATTTGATGTACCTTGTCATGTGGGAACAATGTTTGATGATAATTAAAATGAGTCAGAACGGAAATGTACTTAATCATGAGTTCGTTAATTTAAGTCAAGACTGAAAATCACTTCAAAGAAAGTGAATTTTCTCTCAGAAATTAATTATCATATCATAGTTTTCAGAAATTTTACATTCAGCAACTATTTTGTGGTTTTAAGTATCTTAAGTCACTTTTTAAGTCTTAAAATTTGAAAAACAACTTACTTAATACACTCTGAATATATAATTTCATAAAATTGTACAGAGATGTTAATTATTGAATCAAATATTACATGAAATTGCACCACAAATCAAAGTACCATTCATTGAAATCTCTTGGCAACTTTGCTGATGACAACTTGGCACTTTTCATGACGTCCATCGAAGTTGCAAATGGAATATATCAATCTCTTTCTTAATTGCAATAATCGATACATGATCGATGCGGTTCGATCCATGGATCGATACAATGGCAGCCATAACGAGCTGGACAAAATCGTCGCCATGAGAACGTGGTCGTTGATGTTGGTACAAACGACTTATGGCGGTGTTGGTGCCGATGGTCGAAAGGGTGGGGGGCAGGGGCCCGCCGAACACTGGTGCTGCCTATAGGCATCGAAATAAATTTCGATCCAGACTGCATTAGTGATTCTGCTGTTGGTAAAAGTGGACGTTTGCAAGTTGTGTTCTTCGCCGCGACTCGACGCTGCAAGACATCCTCACGTCCGCCATCTTGCTTGCTCGCCAACGACCGCCAGTGGCGTGCATTCTCTCTCTTAGCTCAGCGTTCAACTCTTCGCCAGCATCGACGCGCACCGCAGCACTCGCCCAAAGATGTCGCTCAAGAATAAGGAGCTCGCTGCACCCTTACATGTTGGTGGCAAGGTAAACCAATCAAAAATTTAAAAATTTGCATCAAATCGCCACTTTTCTGCAATTCTCCATAAAGTTTGCCAAGTTTGCAACGTGCAGTCGTTATCAATGCAATCAAAATGGCTGGAAAACACGCAAACATGCAATCGTACATACGTCAGTGATTCTTTGAAAATATTGTTGCGCAAATACGGTTATTGTATGGAAATTGATGATGGTTTAATGATCCTGTTATTTTTTTGTTGCAAATGAGGAATTGTAACGAGTTTTTAATGAATTAGCTTTCGCACATTAGAAGAGAGTTGCTGGTTTCATTGCAGACTTTCTAATCGTAAAAATGTTTTGCAAATCAGGGCTGAAATTTTATAAGTGATGTGAGTCATTTTTCACCTCGTTTTCCTGCATTTTACTTGTGGAAATAGCGTATCTTATCGCTCACTCGTTCGCGTTTAACAGCGTTATCAAGCATAACATTTGCTTATCATTATGTTGGTTGATAAAATGGCGGGCGAAGGAGGCGTGGGAAGAGAGGGGGGTATTCGTTGGTAAAAACGTTTCCGTTCGCAGATCCTCGCCGGAAAATTGTACAATGTCTACAGAACACGTGTGGGCAAACGTGGATATTACTTACAGTGGAAAATCCCCAGACATGTGGCTTATTTTAAGCGACTCACGAAGCGCATGTTGCACTCAAGTCGTTAAAAACGTATTTCAAGTTATGTCAATTCCTTTTCTTTCATCATTGATCAAGTTTATAACGACCCTAACTAAAATTCCATTCAAATTTTTAATTTTTATTATGACTTAAGTCAAGTATGTGACTTAAGTTAAGAATCTTTCCATATACGCACTAAGAAATATGTATAACACATGGCGGAATATTCCTTTTTTGGAAATATAAATATTTCTATTCAGTCTACAAACGACGTATTCAGCAACAAAAAAAGGCAATAAATTCGCAATGAATTGGATCGGACGCGCACTGATTGGCAGAAACATCAATGTCGGAAGTGCAAATGGCCGACAATTTATCGATCCAATGCCCGCATCGACCAATAATTATTCAATGCTCAAGGTTGTTCGTTCGACCGCATGTTTTTTGCACAATTTACATGCGTATTGTCGTTTTTAAGGTTCAAGGATTATTGCCATTTGATATTTATCTCTTCCTCGATTCTTCCAACGATCAATAGATCATCTAAAATCTGTCAATTGGAATTTCAAATATGATTGCTCTCCAATTGCTCTTCGATATTTTTCACTTATGTTAGAAGACATCTGGCAAATTGTGTAAATATTTACAATGCGAGATTAGAAACTGGCGTGCATGTAAGTTGGTCATTTGTGACCTAAGTTGGCGTTCGCGAGAGGCATTGGCATCTTGCAGAAATTGCATTCCTACCATCGAGCCGGTTGTGCTGGTAATTTTCCACTGCATTGTAACGCGTTTTAATAACAATCGGACGAAAGCAACAGGAAACTATGTGCAGTTTACTGTTTGGCCAGCCACGTAAATGTTTACAATGGCGTGTTGTGAATTGTTCGGCTGTCGCCTGCTTTCCAAATTGTCGACGGTTACAAATGGGTTCATTTTTTGTACCTGTTTTCTTCGATAAAAACTCCAAAATGGTACAAAAACTAGAGATGATGGGACCTTTTGGGGGTTGAATGCCCAATAAAAGTTTTCCAAGAAGTTGAAGAAAAGGTTTCAAAGAAATGTGGTCATTTAGGGCTCAAATTAAATGATTGGTATTGTAATTGGTATCGAAAGCTTGGTTGCCTAACTGAAATTTTCCATAGTAATCAAAATTTCTTAACAATTATTTTTTTTACTTTCCAATTATTTCTATGGTTTAATTTATGTAATTCATCAAAGTTCCAAATTGAAGCAACTCAAAAAATATTTTTATATTTTTCTCATCGAGCATAATAACAATTTTTCTCATTTGACATTTCAAAATTATAATTATGGGAACAATTCATATAAATAATTTATGAATCCTTTCAGTTCTCGAATTAAATGAATTATTTTTTTTAAATATTAAACTATAACCTTCATGCAAGCTTGGCTGCCTAATCTATGAAATTTATCAAAATTTTAATTAGTCAAATGCAATTATTTAAGAAGTATTTTGATACGATGATTAAATTTATAAATAAATAAAAGAAATTTACATATTTACAAATTTCATCAAAATTCTAAACTGAATCAGATAAAAATAAGTGAATTTGGTAACATATCTCACCAAATATGATAAAGATTTTACTAATTTTACATATTTTAAAATTAAAATTTTGATAACACTTCATAGAAATGCGTATTAAATCTACCAGGAACCAAATTTAGTGACTGAATCACAAGTAATGAATTATTCGGCTTGATAAACAATCATATTACATAACATCCTTTCTAATTGTTGCTTGTGTATTGTTTAATGATAAATAATTGTGAGCAATGGTAGACTAGCAATTACCCCACCTTCTTTTCAAGCCAAATACAACTTTATTCGATTTTGTTAAACAAATTTGGACATACGGACGGCCTACGTTAGGCAACCCACATAACTTACAAATTGTACTGCATGTATTATTCACTTTAATGCAAGAAAATCCAAAGAACTGAATGATATAAGTAATTATTGATCAGATTGTGGTTTTTAAATTGAAATTTTTGATTAATCAATTGAATATTTTTATGTGATAGTTAGGCAACCCAATAAACAAGACCTTCCTCCTGTTAAACTTAATAAGTAATTGGCAAGAAATTAGGAACATTAGAACAACTCAATTCATTAAATAAGTAATTTTGCAAGCATATGTCATTGAAAAACCGCGATTAATCACAGATAAAAGATGAAAGTCCTTAGACTTGATTACCATCAATATCAACGACTTCCTTCCGGCTGCGTTGACTTATGCACCACGCACACAGTTTGACAAACATTTGCGAAATTTATTTATCAATTTTGATTGATATAGTTTATATCATTAGCCTACTTTGCATACAAACAAATTATGACAACTTGAAGACAACAATAACATTCTCAAGCAGTATCATTACGTTTATTTGTTTATTGCTAATCTTTTGTAATGCGAGATGGGATGATCGACTTAACAACATAATGAACAAAAAGAAATTCCAAGCAACAAACGCAGGTCAAACAATTGCGCATTTCAACAATGGCGCGCACACATCGATCAACAATTTGATTGTAAAAACTGGCTGCTTCAAATTCGGAGCAGCCATGGATGGCATAAGAATTAGAAGTCGCGCATAGAATAATTTGCATGCAAATTGGATGGATCCAATAGGTAAACGACCTCAATTTCAACTCGGCGCACAATTTTGCAATGCTAGACGAGCAGAAAATCAACTCCTCCTTGGTTTTATAATTATAGTCATTTAGAGAAGAGAGAATTCGTGGAGTTTACGTCAGAGCTGCTTAGATTTCTTTAGAAAATTTGTTTTTAATGTCGCATTTTAACGATTTACGTGTTGTAAATTGTTACAGTTTTGTTTGACGTCAAACCAAACCATAATTTGTAACCTAATTTTACACCATCTATTATTTTTTGGGGGAAACAAGTGAAATATTTTTTTGACAGATGTGTAATGAATGACCTTGAATAATGATACTAATATTTGTTTTTGTTATCTGTTACAGAGGCCCCAACTGATCTGCCAGTACGATCAAAAAGGCGGAGATATCAATACACAAGTTATAATGACAAAGTAAGTTGATTTTTTCCGGGCAGCCACGAAACGTTAACATGCGGTTGTGAACATAACATCCGGATAGCGCATATAGCAATAAGTGATGGATGTCAACATCCGAACAGGAGTAGGTCATACATAACCTCACAATGCTCAAATATGACAACAATAACCTTGCATTCATCCATCATCAATCAATCCACTTCATTTACATTCAACAACTCCTCATCTATTCTGTTATCGTTTTGAATCATCATTCACTTTACTTAATCCGTATAATTTGAAAACAGCAAATAAGTAGTGTTTATTTTTGGGGAGGGGAGAGGGTATTTGGTGAAGAGTCTAACAAAGGCCTTAAATTGTCATATTTATTTATATTTTCTATTTGTTGATGTTGTTGATGATGTTTAAATTATTTTATATATTTGTGTGTTGTTGTGATTATATTTTTAAAGAAGTATGCTCACTAAGACACAAATTGGCATTAAACCCGCGCGTGCGCACACACAGGGCGTGAAGGGGAGCGATGTGTGTGTCACTGCTGCTGCCGCAACGTGTTGTTTAAACTTTTAAATGCGCATTGCGTGCTGCCTGCCAGTGTGCCTCAAGAGAAAATCGAAACGGCTGAAGTGGAGCCGCACTTCAACGGTACAAACACATTTCATTTTTTATTATTATTTACTTAATATTAATTAATCTAAGTATATCTTTTACGTATACACGATCAATTGGTGCACACTTGTCACTTGTCATCTGTCAATCAGTTAGACGCCATATTGATGGTCACATGGTCGCACGGTTGACCTTCGTTGTCCTTGACGTTGTAAGTTGAAAAATGTGCAACTATTGTGTACACATTCGTCTTTTATTTTGAGTTATTAGTTTCTTTCAATTGCATATCATTTGCTTTACGAGTTAAGAGTCACTTTAGACGATAAGAAGTTTCACACGTAACGTAGTTCTAATTGGCAACGAAAGTGAGGTTAGAATACTAATTGCGCTTGATTTGCAGCTTCAAAAGTGAGAAAAATGAGGTTCCCGTTCAACTCGCTAATGGATCAACATTCCCACTCTTTGGGCCACAAAATGAGGAATTGGGTGATTATGATCCATTCGAGCATCGCAAGGTGGAACATCCCACTTCGTAAGTTTCAATTTCAATCCACTAAACTTAGATCAAAGTAATCGAACTCATATAAATGTTTTATTTTCTGCAGCGATATGGATACACTCATTCACCTGCTCAAAGGGAGTCTGGGCAGTGGCATCCTCGCCATGCCTCTCGCGTTTGCCAACGCAGGTCTTGGTTTTGGTTTAGCATGCACCTTCCTCATAGGCCTGATATGCACATATTGCGTCCATATTCTGGTGAAGAGCGCACATGCATTGTGTCGCCGCACCAGAGTTCCGTCCCTCGGCTTCGCTGAAGTCGCCGAAGCAGCTTTCCTCCAAGGACCCGAATTCCTCCACAAATGGTCACGGTTTGCCAAGGCGATGATAAATCTCTTCCTCGTCATCGATCTTCTAGGCTGTTGTTGCGTCTACATCGGTTTCATTGCGAAGAACGTCAAGCAAGTGCTTGATTTCCACACGGAATCCGATGTAGATTTGCGTTTTTATATGGCCGCATTACTTCCTCTTCTTCTCGTCATGGGTCTGGTGCGAAATCTGAAGTATTTGGCGCCGTTCTCGATGCTGGCCAATCTTTTGATTGCAAGCGGGATGGGCATCACCTTCTATTACATCTTCATTGATATGCCATCGTTTTCGGAACGTCCCAATTTCGTTGAGGTCACCAAACTTCCAATGTTCTTCGGCACTGCTATCTTTGCGCTCGAAGGTATTGGTGTTGTCATGCCCCTCGAGAACAACATGAAGACCCCCACGCACTTCATCGGATGTCCTGGTGTTTTGAATACTGGAATGGGTTTCGTTGTCAGCTTGTATGCTGCTGTTGGTTTCTTTGGCTTCTTGAAATACGGCTCAGCTACTGAACCCAGCATCACTTTGAATCTCCCCAAGGAAGAAGTGTAAGTATTAATTGTAAATGTAACAAATTATCTTTTTTGTAAAGCCATCATTTAGAAGACAATCAATTATTTGGCATTTAATTCCAGGTTGGCTCAAGTTGTTAAACTGATGATCGCAGTCGCAATCTTCTTCACGTACAGTCTTCAATTCTACGTTCCTATGGAGATCATCTGGAAGAATCTAAAGCAGCATTTCGGTGCTCGTAGACTCTGGGTCGAATACTCCATTCGCATGGTCATCATCACCGGAACGGTAGCAATCGCAATTGTCGTCCCGAATTTGGGCGGCTTTATCTCGCTCGTTGGCGCTGTTTGCTTGTCCACTTTGGGACTGATCTTTCCGGCGCTGATTGATCTGATCACGTTCCACGAAAACCCCGGCCTGGGACGCTTCAACTGGCGGCTGTGGAAGAACCTGCTGCTGATCTGCTTCGGCGTGGTCGGCTTCCTGACGGGCAGCTACGTCAGCATCAACGAGATTCTCGAATCGTGAGGGGCCGTGCATGCATTGCTAGTATTTCGATCTACTTACTCGAGTGGCGATTAGAGGACGTGATATGGGGTTGTAGGCGCCGAGCGCTCGCAGCGTGCGCGCACACCAATCACGCAATTTGCAAATTGTCTGTGATTACACGTAGCTTTCGTATAGAGAACACAGGAAGAGACACGCTCATCGGCAGCCGGACTGGCGGCCGCTTCTGGCCGAGAAGTCCGAGCTTGCCGGATGGGCATGTGAATGATGTAGATCGAAATGATGAATGCCAAATTGTATCTGAAGCCCTTCTTCAGCTGGTTGAACATGTGATGATGTGATCGCTCAACACACAACACGGCAGCGCCGGATTCGCTCACACCTAGTGCTACTTATTAATTGATAACCGTTAAGTTGGACGTGTATTTCCTAGCATGGCGTTGTTGACCGATGGCATGTCGCGTGCTTTTTGCTTTTAGTTTCGTTTTATTTGGTGTCAATCTTCTTAATTGTTTACGATGACGCGAATTCGGCGCTGCTTTTGCATGCTCTTATTTCATATTGTTAGGGTACACAGACGGATTTTAGACGAAAAATCAGTTTAGGTTGATTTTAGGAACGCGTGATAAACAGGGTACATTAATGCTTCATGACTGACATACTAAATATATTTTTTCGACAAAAAGATGATTCTTGAAGTTCCTTAGATGAAAGAGAAAACAAATGCAAAAAAATAACGACGCCAATATTTATTTTCATTTTTATTTATAGACTATTTAAGGTTAGATTGATAGTATTGATAATAGAATTAACATTTTTGATGAACAACACTCATGTGCCATTCACACATGATTAGTTAACATGAATGTCAACTGTATTTTTTTACATGTAAATAAATACATTTGATGAGAACTCATGAACTCAGAGATCATAATAACATTAACCTAGCTGCAGGTATCAAACACATCAGACCGGAAATACCAACAAGCACCCATTTTCCAATATCCGCAACAGTTATCCACGTAACTGCATTGTGAATCAAATCATAATACTCATCATTTATTTGTACACCTTGTTGCAACCAAATCACAGGAAGAGCAAAGTTGCTCAAATGTTCGGTAGGCTTCATTAGTTGTCCACCCAGCATTATTTTTCTAGCAATTAAATTGATTTGTATCGCAATCCATCCTTCCATGGGAACCCCAGTAAACTGCAATTTGAAACTCATTACTCAATTGCTCATTATCCTTATTGTTGATTACATACAGGTTGGAATTTCATAGTAGACGCATGCTTATCTTCATTAGGATGTAAATTATAAACGGCATCACGATACTTGGTATCCGCATACAAAAAATGCGGAAATGAAACCAAACCGGGTATTCCCAAACAAGGATAAACATCCATTACACCATCCATGAAGCATGTCTGCTTGCCATCAATTCCTCGAGTGAAATTAGAGCAAAAACATGATTCATTTGAGCATTCATCGCTTTCTGGACGGAAGACATCGCCTTTTAAACCATATTTGAAAACTTCCAAGTCCTTAAATTCCGCTTTATCCAGGTAGCTTAACGTTAAAGTCCTAGAATAAAAAATGTTCATTGGGTTGTCTATTTACAAGGAGCGCGGAGGGAGTAATGTCATTACTCCCTCCACGATAAGGAGTAACAAGTTCAAGCAATCCCGCCAAATAACCAAGGTTGGTGTTAAAGATTAACTTTTGCGTCGTACAATTCTTGTTTTAAATTTAACTATTGTTTGTTGTCCGAAATTCAAGATAAAGATAGAATCATTGAGTAATTAAGTATAGAGAAAGAAATGAAACATAAATAAGCACACACCGCTGGTGGCGCTGCAGTACATAAAAGGTTAACGATGAAAAAGGCGTAAACCCGACCCCAAACTTCCCTCATATGTTGGTTAGCTATCTTCGTTGATTTCAGAAGCCCGGCAAATTCATTTCGTTCATTTCTGATTTTGTTCTTATACTGGTTAGTAATCAAGCTTCAAAATGAGCACGCGTGTTACTCGAAGTGCGGCAGCATTGGGAAACAATAAAGTGGCCGTCGAAGAAAAACCCATCAAGAAATCACCCATCAAAAAAGCAGGCAAAACAATGAAGGCAAAATCCACGAAACCGGCGTCGAAAAGTGAGCGACCTTCCGACAATGGAGATGCGCAATTACCCGAAAGTATTTACGATTTCACCGTGAACAACATAAAAGGTGAGCCGGTATCACTCAGCAAGTACAAAGGAAGTGTGTGCATCATTGTAAACGTTGCGTCTCGTTGTGGACACACCAAAAGTAATTACGAACAATTCGTTGAGCTGCATAAGAAATATGGAGATTCAAAGGATGTGAAAATCCTCGCCTTCCCCTGCAATCAGTTTGGCGCACAGGAGCCAGGAACACCGGAAGCAATCTGCAAATTTGTTGAGAAATATGGAGTGGAATTCGATATGTTTGAGAAGATAAACGTAAACGGACCAAAGGCGCATCCTCTCTACAAATTTCTCTGTGCCCAGTTGCCCGACCCGAAGGGAAAAGGCGCGAACATCAAGTGGAACTTCACGAAATTTATCATTGATACTGAAGGGAAGCCAGTTGAGCGTTTTGCATCAGCTGTAAAACCAAATACTTTGGTTGAAACGCTCAAGAAATACTGGTAAGCAGTATGTGATCAAAATTTTGTTACTTATTTAGTTTTCAAGAAATGTTCAAGTAGTTTAAGATTAAGTTCATCATTTGTTTTCACGATAACGATAGTGGCGCTGCCCAGTGGCGTGTGCGTCACGATACAGATTACAATCATGCACAACCGTTATCATATTGTACCGAGGACCGGCAATTTGTTTATTTATAGAAGCAACAATACTTGAATTGATCACGACGGGCATTTTGTGCCCCTTGAATTGTATAATCAGTGACTAATTCGAGCACATAAAATCGGATTCTAGAACGGAACATGACTTGCAGCCGCATCAGTCGTTCGTAATTCGTTTCGGCTTCACCACGGAAAACCTCGCAGCGCTCGTATCAATACTCCTGAAAAGCGAACACACACGCAATGCAGCTACTACGCAGTGTGCATTTGTTGAATTTCGCGGCGCTCTCTCTACCTTTATTACGGCCAGTATCAGCCGGTGGTGAATCATTCTTCGCTAGTTGCTCGTCCGCGTCAGATACGTGCAAGTCGCCCGAATTGTGCACCATGACCGAAGCAGTAAACCCGCCGAACCCGAAGGAGGCGTCCTCCATCTACGACTTCCAGGCGCGTGATATCAAGGGGAACGTCGTCGCGCTCGAGAGGTACAGGGGCCATGTGTGCATCATTGTCAACGTTGCGTCGCAGTGCGGCTTCACGAAAAACAATTACGCTGAACTCCAAGAGCTGTATGATCAATACGGCGAATCGAAAGGGCTGCGTATCCTGGCTTTCCCCTGCAATCAGTTCGGCAGCCAGGAGCCAGGCAACAACGAGGAGATCTGCCAGTTCGTCGCCAAGAAGAACGTCACGTTCGATATGTTTGATAAGGTCGACGTGAATGGTGGCAATGCTCACCCTCTCTACACATATCTGAAGCATAAACAAGGCGGCATTCTCGGCGATTTCATCAAGTGGAATTTCACCAAGTTCGTCATCGACAAGAACGGCCAGCCCGTTGAACGACACGGCCCAAATACCGACCCCAAAGATATGGTTAAATCGTTGGAGAAGTACATGGATGCCTAAGATTAAAGCTCTCAGCGTACTCATTAACATGCACTTGATGTTTTGTTCATTTGCATCATTTATTACTCGTTGATGAAACTGTATTCTATGTAGAGTTAGTTCATATTTTTATATACGCGTTTAAGTAATATGAAAATAAAATGTTTAATGACTTGCAATTTAAATTGTTATTTCGCAATGTTTTTGTTTCTGATTGGTTTCATGTCTCTACTTGCGTCAACAAAGATGGTGCAATTTGGAATCCAGATATTGAAATGAGATGTATCGATGTAATACAACAACTACTGGTGGCGCTGATGTCACTTTTCACGGATAGCTTACAATTTCACCGAACTATTCATCTTGTTGATTACTTTCTCATTATTGTTGTTATCATACAATATAAATTGGTTTTTGATTGTTCAGTGATAATTCTACATTTCCTCACTCAACTACGCAACGAAAAAGAGAGAGAAGGTAAGAAAGCAATTATTAACGATGTGAACAACGTATTTGCATTATTCCAATTGAAATATCTCCTAAAACTTCCATCATTATCTGATAAGAAATAGGAATAACACCGTCATTGTTTCAAAGGTTGTTTGTTGAGATTTCTGTGTTTTAAACATTCTCAACAACTCGTGAATCATTTGTCTGACCTATAAACTGTAATCCCTTGACGATTATAAAAATCGTCAACGCAGTCTCTTGCAACATATTTTTCAATCTATTTCCGATCAATATTTTTATCGTGCATCAATACCTCATTGATTTTCTCCTGCACAATACGCAATCAGTCTTAATTAGTGGCATAATATGCATCATTACGTATGCACGTTGAAAGCTAAATAATGAATACGCGCACGAATAACTCGCGGCGTAGATATACGCGCATGGGACCAGCCAGATGTTGAACGTTTGCATAGAAAATAGCAATTTTTCAATTATGAGTAATCACTCACCGGCACACGTCAGTGGAGTACACTTTAATATCCTTGTTTTCCTCGAAATACGGCGGGAACAAGGTGACATCCAAGCCATCCACTTTGTTGCAATGATTCTCTCCCTCGCCCCAAATGTTTGTATATTTCATATCGTTCCAGCTTTGAACCTGGCCCAATTTTAAAATGTCCTTTTCCCCTGTATTCACCACGAATCTACCATCATGTGTGTTATTTTTCTGTAAAACAATTCATTCTATTAAAATGTATCATTGTCCTTAGGATTGAGTCAACTTACAAAACCAAACATGCTGAATTCCATCGAGAGATCATCATTATACGTGATTATCTTGTTGTTGAGGAGCATCACAACCATGCAGACCAGTTTTGAATGGGTATTCGCTATCTTCGAATGGCAAAATTTCGTTCCACCGAAGAGGAAGTCACGGACGCGGAGTTTCGTGAATAAATTGGGATCTTCAATTACATGAGGCAGGATTTCTTCGACTGGTAAGACTTCCATTATTGGGGCTCGTGATTGTTCCAGAATTTGGAACAAGCCAGCCACGAGAAAGTTCAAGGTTGTTATTTCATCCGTATCTGAAAGCTCAGATGCGGTTCGTTCCGGATCATATTCGAAAAGTTGCTTTTGATAGTAGGAAACATGATCTGAATCCTCTCTCTTTATGTCGTACTTTTTCCGATAGTTTCTGTAAATTAGGAATTGAATATTGAACGTTTATGTTCACAATGAAAGCTCTTACTTGTAAATATAAGGTCCTCTTTCCACCAAATGTGGTTTTTCTCCAGAAAGCACATCTTTGTGGTTTTCAACGTGAAAAAAGTAAATATTAAGGTCCAATGGAAATGGTAACTCAACAAATCTATCCCAAGCTTCTGTGTCTTCTTTAATTACAAGATACTAGAAAATACTTCTGTAATCTAATATACCATTTGGAGTCAAATTAGTATACTTACATCCTGGATTACTTTATCAATTATGAGTGGGATACCTACAAATGCTAAAACTAAAGTCCCGATTGTAAGAACACCACCAATAATTGCCGTCCAAAGCAAACAACGCTTTTTGCACGTTGCCGATTTAAACATTTTACCGGTGTGATCCTCGTTTCGAGAGTCACTGATTCGAATACGAGAATTTTGCGAGGTGTAAAGATGTTAATCTCTGTTTGGCATTATCTGTGTCTAATTGAGCTAGTTTTGTACCTTGATTTTTATTCATAATGCAGTCAGGTACTCGAAATGATCGATTAGATATCATTCTCGCGCTAACAATATCTATTATTGATATGTTTCGAAATGTATAATCCTGTTTCAGACGCTATTTATTCTTTGCGATACATCATTTATACTTCAAATTGCAGACAAATTTGTTTTTAGATCTCTAATGATCTAAAGATGCACAACCAGATAAGATAAATCTAGTAGATAGTCGATTTTTTAAGTAGGGTATCAAAATTCCAATAACTGAAACCGTATTAATAATTTAATCAGGTTTGATGCATAGTTGGTTGCCTATCATGTTATTGAATCGTAAAATTTTATGAAAGATTTACGCATAAATAAAGTCATGAAACTAAATCATTACTTATTTGTATTTCTAATATTATTGAACGTAAACAAAGAATGCGCATGCGCCATGCAATTAGAGTACTTTGGTCACGTCTGTTCCTTCATTTCAAAACAACATTACAAAACGAGTTGAAATCCGTTGTGTGCGGTTCGATAGCAAGGGAATTGTAATTTCATTCCAAGCTTTTTCGGTCTCCCTGAATAATTCAATTGCAAAGCAACCGCGATTATTAAGCCAATTGCTTCATTAGTAGCTTTATTGCAATTTCTGAACATGGTAAGTTATTACGTCTTGTTATCTTTCGCATTTGTAGTTTACATCCATATTCTTGGTAAATGCATACATATTCCATTTAAAATAACATGAACACGCCATTTGCATGACATTGTATCACTAACTACAGATAACAATCAAATCTGTTTATTTATCGACAAAAAATGTTATCTGCAAACTCGTGATCGCTGTATTTTCAGTAGCAATATCCGGGATGGGAATACTAGTAGAAATAAACACTAGTCACTGATTACATACAATCAATAATTGAGTTTTAAGTGAAATAGCTAATGATTAGGATAATGGGACAAACAGACATAATGAATTAGATCAAGTTGAAAGTGCAATTAATTTATTTATATGTATATGCATATAGAATTATTCGTTAGAATATTTTCGAAAATCATTTGTCATGACTTCGTGTTACAAAAAAATATCGTTATTCTTTGTAGAAATAATTCAGTTAGATTTAATTGCATTTGGAGATAGTAAATTACACAGAGCAATTCTTGTGTACACGACGTTCTCGGAGTTCTCTTTGTTACTCGTTCTAGTATAAATCGTTAAATTAATGCACGTACAGCTATTATCGGTTACAATCCAGTTTCTGTTCCTAATAAGTTTGTCACCCATGCACATTTACGTACACAAGTCGTCTTTATAAAGTTAAAGATATACAATACCTAATAATATTAACAATATTTACACGTGTGTATGTAGAATATAGTTTTACAATCAATTACACTCCAGAATTGTTGTTTCACGAATGAAATCCATTGTTTGTTGCCGACCCGTGAAAATATAAAAGTACATCAAGTCTTATATTTTCACGGTTCAACAATCTTCTCATATTAAAGGTAAAAAAATATACATTATATATTTAAGAAATAATAATAAAGGCGACTGATATCAGGAAAATAACATGAAATGAATTTTCGAAATTAATCTACAACAATTCTAATGAATGCAGATGAATCAATGATCATGGATGACAAATGATTGATAGCGAACTAATTAAGAACATATTGCATGAATTTTCGCACATGGTGCAAGTTAGACGCGTGCTCATTCGCACGATCCCTCTTTCTCTCTCTCGTCATCACTTGTTTTTCCTTAGCATAATCTCAAAGTTACTCCAATAAGAATAATTTACATATATTTTGAATATAAAGAAAGATATAAAATACAGTCACTCTCTCAAGCACGCACGTATAAGGAAAAATGCGCGATCAGTTTGCCATTTTACCCTCCCCAAACGCATCAACTTTCATCTTAAATAGTTTCAGTAATTTTGTGTTAATATTACATAACGAGATCACAAGAACCCAAATTGACACAACCCTTATCATCAACATTACCAGCAGCAAAAGTCTGCCAGCGAACTTATTCTTAGCCACTCTTTAGTTTTTGTTATTTATGTACAATTTTGCAACTTAAAAAGCACTCTTCGTATCGAAAATCAAATGTTTTTGTGCGGTATGTTTCATCGCTTCGCGAATTGCGCGACCATTCACTCGGTTGCTTTCCACATTCACACATAAGTTAACAAATGAATTTGAGTTACGAATCCGCTGACGGCAACTAGAAAATAGTACAGCTCTTGCTTCCCACTTATGAAAAAATAAATTATGGCAAAGCTATAGTTTCATCTGCTAGTCGGTCTGAATTCGTAGCCTAAACAACAATCGCATCGACATTGAAGCCGATCGTCCATCACAGTATTGACGGTCAGCGATGTCGTTGCGAACATAACAATTTAAATAATGTATTCTATTTTTTCCCTACCTACCGTCTGTCATGCTACTAGCTAACCAACCAGTAACTAGCCAGTTCAAGTATGCGTGATAAATAAATTCATTTACAACGGACAATCCGCATCGTCCTCATCTGGACGCAATATTTCCGGTGGGTCCACTTCAGCATCCGAGTCATCAGTATCTGACGACTCCGAGCTCGTATTATCCAGGTAACTGCATTTCTCGTCCGGATCGTAGTACAACTCGGCGCCAGGAAAGATGTATCGACTCGGCTGGATCAAATAGTACGAATTTGGGGGCAGACGTTCAGTTATACTGCGGCGTTGTTTCGGCTCCCAGTAGCCTTGCAATGTGTCAGCGTCGCTGGACTCGTTTGCTTTCACACTGGAGCTTCCTGATGCATCCAGAATGTTGGCAAACGTATTTTCCGTGCCGCTCGTCGAACTCGCCGGAAACGACTCGTCGCATTCCTTATGCGGTGCGAAACCGGTATTGGAGAATTCCGCTTCGGTTTCAAAGTTTGGCAGGAAGTTATCGGCACCGTCGAGCTTCTTCATCTCCAGGTCGTTGATCGTTTCAACGTCAGTGAAGTTCGAATTCTCGCCAATGCCTGAATCACGCGCCGAATCCACGGACATGTGACGCTCTTTAATTGACAATGTTTTCTGCTTACAGTCGTATGTACAGGGCTCATTTTCGCATTCGCAGTCCGACCTTCCGGTCGGCGGCAACGGCGGCAGAAGATGCAGAGCCTCTTTGAGCATTTCCGGTTCGTAGATGCTTTCCTCCCATGTTTCACCCAATCTAAAAACATTCGTTTGCAAATTTAGTAAGTTTTCACTCATTATGAACACCATTAAATGTTAAGTTAGTTTTAGAAATACTCACAAGTGACAAAGATGATTTATGATGACATCACAATCCCCGAAGAGTTCCACGTCGAAATGACAATGTGGAAGAGGTTCCCGGTTGATTAAAATCTGTGGCACACGTGCCGGAAGCGAACTGGGAATTAGAGCGACAGGTCGGACCTTCAGCGAGCTGCCAATCACAATCAGCAGATCGCATTCGTTCTTGTCCTCCGACATTGCATTGTGAAACGCATCGGGAAGACCTTCGCCGAAGAAGACGATGTCAGGTTTCATGATGCCGCCAGCAACGAAGTCCTTCAAGCGACGTGGGGGATCCTTGAGGTCTGCTATCGAGACGGCAGCGCCGTCGATGTCCGGCCGGCACTGAGGGCACACTGGAATGTTCTGGGAAAGGACGGCATCCCGGATAGCATCGGCTGCAACTTTATACCCGCATTTCGTGCAGGTAGCAGTTGCGAACGAGCCATGGCATTCGATCACCCGGTCAATGCCCGCCTCTTTCTCCAATGTGTCGATGTTCTGCGTGTAATTTCGCAGAAGTTTCTTGTGCTTTTCCAAATCCTTGATGAACCGATGGCATGGACTGGGCTGGAACTTTCCGGGGTAGATATCGCGCGCGAATCGGTAGAAGGGACGAGGCTCCAGACCGAAATACACGATGTCAAACATTGCTTGTGGATCTGGTAGATCCGGGAAGTCTACAGCCAGACGGGAGTAGATGCCGTCTCGTGACCGGAAGTCAGGGATTCCACAGGATACAGAGACGCCAGCGCCAGTTAGCACAATAATTTTTTGTGCACCTACCAAATTTGCCCGAATTAGATAAAAAGCGACTTTTTAGAGAAATTTCTTACCTTTGATAAGTCGCACAATATCGTCAAGAGTATTCACATGCCGCAACTTGTGTCGTCTTGGAGGCTCCCCAACCATGCTAATAATCAACTTCCACAATGTGACATCATCAACAAATTGGGGAATTTGGTTGGGTTCAATGCCCAACTGCACAAGAATCGACCTGGGATCAACTCCCATGTTGAGTTGTTTCTGAATCTGTAATTATGTATGAGGTGCGATTCAAATGCTAGTTCAATTATTCAAGTAGTGAATCTTACCCAGGTCATGCTCGCACCCATGGGCTTCCAGTCTTGTCCAGATAAATCTGACAAACCACTAAGCTCACTAATTGTAGATGCATTATCATTGTCATTTTCAAGACTATCTTCAGTAGCATCTGGATGGTTAGGCACATCAGCCAGGACATCTTCAATTGCATGTGATGATGGAGTTGAATTTGATGCCATTGATGTTACATTACCTGAATCAAATCCAAGGAGATGCTTGAGATTAGATTCAGGAATAACTGCTTTTAAGGAATACTATTTAGTTGCAAGGTCGGGTAAGTCCAAAGTTGAGCCCAAAACGCGCTTCTCATAAACACAGAATATTCAACAAACAACCAAACTTTATTATTGGGAACCAATATTTCGCAAAGGCAAAATCAGTGTGAGAGAATAATGCAAATAATAATGTAGATAACTCAGGTGTTTGTTTCAAATTTTATTGTAATAAACTAGTTCAATCAAAATTATTCAATTCAAAAATAATTGTCAAGTCAAACTTCGGGAACTTCCGTGACGAACATGGACGACAAATGGACGTTCGGTCTCGCTAGTGCACGATGTTCGGATCGCGATTGATTTGTACTCGAGGAATTCTATTTATTAAATTTCGTATTGCAGCTACCACTAGAATGCAATCTGACAACATATTAGGTTGATAACAAATCACTCCGATGGATAATTCGCCATCGCCAACTTGAATGCCACGCCTACCAATATGTCCGCCGACGTCCCGACGATCGCATTGTTGCGACACCCGTCTAGCAAGCTTTTAGCGTACGCCATATTGGATCTTGGGAATCGTGCAGCCTAAATCAGGAACGAACATATTTTGCAAAAATTACCTTCAGGGTGATCGGCCTCACGGTGCGTCGTTGCGGAAAACCCGGAAAAATCACCGTCAAGACGTTTCACTCGGTCGTCAGACGCACTGAGGTCCAATTTTATGCGTTTCACATCGGATTCGTGTTCCAGACCATCCGAATAGGAAGCCATTTTTGACACGAATAAGAACAGTGCACGATGACGATGCGCGTTCATAAACGGAAACAGCGGCGCTACTATCGCTAATTATGTCGTGTTGCCATTCGAAATTTTATACATTTATTAAACGTTCATACTGATCATGTAATTTTACGTCCACAAATATCAGCAATACTTAATTAAATAGCATTGTAATGTTTTATTGCGGTAAAAATTACAATGATAGAGAAAATTAATTGTTTGCATGAGATGACATTTGGAAAAATTAGTGGCAACGTTGTTTTTACCAGGTACGCATGCGTATGTCTTCTCGATCTTTCTTTGCTCGGATCGCACCGATCACTGGTCAGTTTGCGTTGCCGTCTGGAGTTTTTCAGTATTATATAAAATTTGCGAAATTTGCAGTAATATAATAGGAAATCCACATCCAATAAGAACGTCGACGATTTATTAATTTCACCAAGATGCCGAAAAATAAAGGTAATAGATTGGGCGCATGACGTTAAAACAGTGCAGTGTTAACCTTGTTTTTGCAACATGCATTTCTAATCAGTGCGAAAAAGCTTGTAAAGACGCAGTCTATTCATTGAAACAATTCAATAAATATGCAGGGATGGTGCTAAGCTATTTTCGTTTTTAGGAAAGGGAGGTAAAAATCGTCGTCGAGGAAAGAACGAAAATGAAACAGAAAAGCGTGAGCTGGTGTTCAAAGAAGATGGGCAGGAATATGCACAAGTCACAAAAATGCTTGGAAATGGCAGACTTGAGGCCATGTGTTTTGATGGCGTGAAGCGACTGTGTCACATACGCGGCAAATTGCGTAAAAAAGTCTGGATCAATCAAGGTGACATCATTTTGATTGGCTTGAGGGATTACCAGGACGCCAAAGCTGATGTCATTCTAAAATATACGCCTGATGAGGCAAGGAATCTGAAAACATATGGTGAATTCCCAGAGACAGTGCGCATCAATGAAACTGTCACATTTGTTGAAGACGGTTTGGATGAAGACATTGAGTTTGGAGATGATATTAGTTCAGCAGATGAGGCTGATCCAGTGGATGGTGTAAGTATCTAGGCATATACTGAACAGGAATTCATTTAATGATGTTCCTGAAATTTACTTCCTATTTGTCACCAACTATTTTTAATGAACTAACACAACCATCCTGTTCATTTATCAGCAAATACAAGAAGTATAACTGTTGGTTGCAAATGTATTAAATGTGAATTTTTGAATGTTTCAGATATGATGTCAATTAAAATTTTTAAATAATTTGTTTGGTAATATACTATGTGCAGAAGCATCTACAAAAACATCAATACCATTGGCAACATCAGCAACTAATGTGTCTCTAAATATCTTCAGAGTTCTCTATACAACCTATTATTATTGCTTGTAGTTAATTCTCGTTTTGAGATTGATTTTACTTGTACTTTGACAATTCATAACAACATATACTTGTTCTGAACAGCAGCTTGATCTTGTGCTGTGCTGCAATATCATCTATACAGTATGTATTATTTGCTAACTTGTAGATGTAGTTTCCATCCGTTACGTCTCGATTGCGTCAATTGATTATTCGTTTTTTTTTATTGCAAGTTGATTGAATAAAACGTTTACATACTATCGAGAATATATTTGAAGATACTAAGAAATGTATTATATTTGTTTTATTAGGATTTTAATTATAATTTTGAAACTGAACATAGAAATAATAAACAAATCGGTCCTAAATTTCCATATTCTGAATGTCATTAATTTATATTTTGGCTCTGCCTGCATGTTGATAATTAAAATATATAACAATCAATTTGGCTAGTTATCCAAACTACAACCATACATACTTATCCTAATCAAGAAAACACTAAAATTGATAATTTGTTGCTAAAATTAATAGGAGAAAATTCTATGCAGGTCCTACCATACAACAATCTAAAGAGATGTTTCATGAAAGGCCAGACCTATATAAAGCAAAACTGCGCAAATTTAACATAAAATTTCTTTTTGTGAATCTATATTGTTAATTTTAAATAGAAATATAAGAAATTATTTTTCATTTGCATTAGTAATCTTTACAAACAACAGAGGCGCTGCTGTTTTATTTTCAAAAAATTTACTATGACCTCTCTAAAACTTGAAGGTCATGCTAACTCCAGATATTTCTTTCTCTTGTTTACGGTTTGCTTGCTTGTGCATTTTGCTAAATTCGCGCCTGCGGGAACATTGGATACATTGAAAGCATATTTATCTAATCAGGCGTCAGCTAATCAAACACGTCTTTTATTGGAATTTTAGATTAGTCACTCGACGCTTTTCCAATTCGATATACTGTTCAGTAAGTTAGTAAAGCCTGCAAAATGTCATCAACTTCCCAAAAACATCGTAATTTCGTCGCGGAGCCTATGGGCGACAAAGATGTAACCGATTTGGCTGGAATTGGAGACGTGCTGGGTAAACGTTTAGTTGCAGCCGGATTTGATAAGGTAAAAGTTTCTATATGCATTTGGAATTAGCTCCTTATTTGATAATATGTAATTATAGGCATATGTAGTCCTTGGACAATACCTGGTTTTGAAGAAAAATAAGGACCTATTTCAGGAATGGATGAAGGATACTTGCCAGGCTAATTCGAAGCAATCTGCTGATTGTTATCAATGTTTAAATGATTGGTGTGAAGAGTTTATGTAATCATCTAGCTTTTTATTTGAATGACATTTAATCTTTGCACATATTAGTAAGAAACATGTTTGTCACAGAAAGTATTTTTGTATTTACAAAATGATTAGATTTTATGAGAAAAATATTACTGCATAGATTGCTTGATTATTTAAAAGTGTGTAAATTACTGTAATTCAATATATATATTTTATGAAATATTATGAAATTTTGATTAGAGAATTATCTATTTTAAGATAATTTATGTGACTCTTGTAGGATAAATTTCATGGGGAATTCCAGTTTTATATAACCTCAAAAATTAACTCACAATCAGCAAAAATGTCATTTAAACTTATTAGTGGTGATTTAATGCCCTTAATTGGATGTAAGTCTTATTATTTCAGTATAATACAAATAAATCTAATAATTATTAGTTGGAACGTTTAGAATTCGCGGACGTTCATTGATACATGAGGTGTTGGATTATGCATTGGCAGCTGGTTATCGAATGATTGACACAGCAGTTGTATATGGCAATGAAGAAGATATTGGTCATGCCCTGAAAGAGCTTCTACCAAAATACAAGTTAAATCGCGAGGATATATTTATTACAAGCAAATTACGTATGTATATTTTCCATATAAATAGTAGTAATTGTTGTATATCTCAAATGGGTACTCTTTTAGCTCCAACTCTTCATGGGCATTTTGACAATATTCTTGAAACTGTTCAAAGTAGCTTAACTAAGTTACAAGTTTCCTATATTGACTTGTACTTAATACATTGGCCTGGACAACAAGGGCGCAGCCCACAAGAAAGTGACAATCAAGAAGTGAGAGACAAAACATGGGTAGCTCTTGTGGAGGCCAAAAATAGAGGATGGTTAAAGAATATTGGTGTATCAAATTATACAGTAAAACACTTGAAGGAATTACTAAATAATACTCATGGTGTCATTCCTGCTGTTAATCAGGTATAAAATATTGTACAAACATTGATTGCTATTTAATTATCATGATTTTTGCAGGTTGAATGGCATCCATATTGCCATCAACCAGAATTGAAACAATTTTGTGATGAAAATCACATATTATTGGAAGCATACTGCAGTTTGGGTGGAACCTCAGACTCACACATCTTGTTGAATGATCCAACTGTGAAGAAAATTGCACAAAAGTTGAACAAGCCACCAGCTGAGGTATTGCTGAAGTGGGGATTACAACAGAATATCTGCATCATTCCAAAATCTTTAAAGAAGGACCACATTGAATCAAACTTCAATTTATCTTTCACCATTCCTGAAGAGGATATGAATCTACTTAATAATTTACCGCAACGTCGATTTGCTTGGGATCCAGTAGTTGTTGCCTAAATTTCTATTTTTCTTTTTAATTTTATACTTAATTTTACTTGGTGATGGATCCAAATCAGATAGCGCAATGGTCAATTGATTTTTATGATACTCTACCAAAAAGCGGCAAATGCACTGATAGTGAGTGGACTGTTCTTGCAACAATTGTACAAGCCAATCAGAATAATGAATTAAGTGTTGTTGCACTTGGTACAGGCACAAAATGTATCGGATATTCGCAAATGTCCAGTGATGGCAATATTTTGAACGATTCCCATGCAGAAGTCATTTGTCGACGTGCATTTCTTCGTTATTTATACAATGAAATGATGGAAGCTTTTTCTAATCGTTCAGCTATATTACAATTAGAAAACGGAAAATTCCATTTGGACAAAGGCATTCTCTTTCATATGTTTACAACATTAATGCCATGCGGTGATGCTTCAATTTTCCCAAAAGAAACTACAGATAATTTACCGCAAATTGAGGAATATGGTGATATTGTTCAAGGAGATGAATGTGAAAATGCTGGGCCATTTAAACGCGCAAAATTGGATTTGCATCGCACTGGTGCAAAATGCCTTGCGGATGATTGCAAGATTGATGCAAAATTGCCAGGAATCGACTATCATGTTTTGGGAGCAGTTCGAACTAAGCCTGGACGTGGCATCTCTACGTTATCAGCATCATGCAGTGATAAATTTGCAAAGTGGATTCATATGGGAATTCAAGGCAATCTCATATCTCTCCTATTAGCAAATCCAATATATCTGACTAGCATTACAATAGGAAATGAAGTATTTAGCAAAGACGCCCTTGAAAGAGCCTTGTTTAAGCGATTCGAAAACGAACAAAACCTGTATGAAGAATCAATTAAGGACAAATTAACGATTCCGCTACTTTACAACGTTTCCACGTGTAAATTTGCTGCACAGAAAAGTCGGAATAAACAACCATGTCCTTCAAGTATTATTTATACAAAAAATCAGTAAGTAAAGCAGTAATCAACCATGCCTACATAAAGTAATAACAATTTATTTGTAACAGGAAAGTCGAGGTTGCAGTTGAGGGATACAAGCAAGGCGTGACAAAGAAGCATCGTAATTCACCCAAAGGAAGGCTTAAGGTTTGTAAATTGGAATTATTTACATCATTTAAAGAGGTCGCATGCAAATTAAAATTAAATGTAGATTTATCATCTACTTATGGTGCATTGAAAAGGTCTACTGCTTATGCAGAAAAATGGTCGCATTTGAAACGTGATAAATTTAAATTTTGGCCCATTAAGAAACAATCATTGCAAGAATTTTCACTTACTCTAGATTAATTGCCACCAATAAATAAAAATAATAATGTAAAGTTTATAATTATGAAGTCTTTGAGCATTCGATAATGATAGAAATTCCTCTGCAAAAAGCTTCACATGAGTCGTTCCTACAAACTAAAGTGGTACAATGCATTTTAAATTCATTTGCTTTGATTAGAGCAACAAGTTTTCCATTTGTGGTGTTTATTGATAATTACAAGCGCTTTTATCTATTTCTGTAGGAAAACTAATTTTCAAAATTTCTTCAGTTGCATTTGTAAATTAAAGATGGCATCAACATCTAGCGGGAATAAAGTGGAGGTTTACTCCCGGATATGAAGGAACTCTGCTGTCGAGGGACTCTACACACATATCGTGGAGGGAGTAATGTCATTACACCCTGGCCCTCCGTGGCCACTTTACGAACTAAGAAATTTCTGAAAAAAAATTGGTGCCTTATGGATGGAATTTGATTGGTCAGAACCATTTTCTATTATTTCTTGTGATGTCAGCTGTTTGTTGGTGAAGCAAGTCGGGGCAGTTGAGTTCACATCATACATACATGAATTGCACGACTAATTGGCGATTATTGTATGTTCCGTTTCTCTCTTGCTCCTTCTTATCGGATTTATAAGTACGCTGGTCGCGATTGTACTCGTCGTACTGTAGTTATGTGCAAACGTCAAACTATGGACGTGGTTTACGGTGCAGTCTCGCTCATTTGTGTATGTTCAAATTTAGTGCATTCGTGTGTAATTAGTAAATAAATAGTAATAATTGGATAAATACGATGTGAGGTGCGAGCGCCCGTAGTCGACGTGACCAACGTTAGCAACATTTCGAGTGGGAACCACAACGCACGCATTTCTTGCAAAAATTCTACGCTTCTCTTGCGTGAATCAGACCCGCAATGGTGGTGATGATCCAGCAGTGTCAACAATATTGTACTCGAATATTGTAAATATAAACAAAGAGCCCCAGACGAGGGGCGCATATCAAGCAGAGCGAAATTGTAATTGTACATAGTAAAATTTTCACCGTTTGAGCAACCAATGTGTAAATAGTAGGTATTATTAACAATTACGTCTTGTTTGCCAGCGCGATTTATTAAACGCAACCGAAAATCGTTGCAAAACCGTCGCTGTTTCTTACACAACTGATGGCCAGTCTAGATATGCACTGCCGATTACTTCAGTTTGATGTAATTCGCTCATTTCCCATTGCTTTGTAGCGCATTTCTTCGATGATTTTGCACTAATTATTGTAATTTAGGCCGTAGGTAATCATGAGCAGCATCGCCAAGGAAGAGTACAGCCTGCTCACGGATTCGAAGTATCGTATGTACACATCTGCGGTCGACAAGGCGCTGAAAAACTTCGAATACACCGCAGAATGGGCCGACTTGATATCAGCTCTTGGCAAACTCAACAAAGTATGCATCAAATCATTAACTCCATTGACCTGAGACCATTCAGTTAAGTATGTTGATTAATTTGTTTTTTTTTTTGTTGTTGCTAGGTGTTGACGAATTATCAAAAGTTTCCGATTACGCCGCGCCGAATCAAAATATGCAAACGTCTGGCGCAATGCATGCATCCGGCCTTACCTTCTGGGGTGCATCTGAAGGCTTTGGAGACCTACGATATCATGTTCAAAAGTATGGGCACCAACAGACTGTCAGAGGAATTATTTATCTATGGTGCAGGTATGTTTATTACATTTGGTATGTGGGTGATCAAGTAAGCATAAACGTTGTTGCGACATTTTGTTGTAATGGCCCACAAATGAAACTAAAAGCCCAGACGCTTTTAAGTGTTTATCAATAGCTCTCTGGAGGTAATTCATAAAGCAAAAATGCCGCCATTGTACGGACGATAATGACCCATTGTTTAGCTATTTCGCATTTTATGATAATTTTGTGAATAATTCTCAAATACCAATAACACTCAAGTGTGGCTTTATGAGTGTTTGCTTGTTTTATCTGTTTAGTTTCCTGTTATTTTATTTACATTAGATTATGGGAGAATGTTTAATTAAATTATCGGAAATTGATAGGGGAGGCATAAGAAAATGCTTCTGAATGCTGCACGTTGCGAAATAATTTCTAAAACGCAAAATTTTTATGTGGATTTTCTCTTTTGAGAATGTACTTTAAATGCACACTTTTAGACATGTTTCAATCCATTAGAAAATTATGAATTATGGTTTCCATGAATAGTAGAACTTGAAAAGTGTTTATTATTGGTGATTAACTGGTGTGGAAATAACTATCTAAAAATATATCGACTCATTCTTGTTTGTTTGTAATGGTCGAAAATATGACTAAATTGTTAACTTTCAATGGAATACAAACAATCCCAAAACTGGAACAGTAAGAATTTGATAACAAACATTATTTTATTTTATTGTTATCACAACAAAGTTACTAATTGCTAGAGTACAACAAGATAATTAAAATTCCACTCATGGAATACAATTTATGATTCATAATTGTGATATTAATGTTGTAACTTTGTAAATTTGAAAGTGAAAATCACAATGATGCTAAACATCAAACATGAGATAAACTTAAATTCTAATTATAGCTTTTAAATGAATTAATAACAACGGATAATTTATATTCTAATAAGAAAAAGAGGAATTTGTTTCTGTTAAAATATGTGTAGTATAAAATGGCAATTTCTAATTGTTTTTTGTTATGTAGGTTTGTTTCCACTGCTCGGCCATTCAGCAATGTTCATTCGACCCACATTACTGCTCCTCTACGAAACACATTTTGTACCATTGGGTGTCCGCTTACGACCAGCACTCAGCGGCTTCCTAAGTGGATTGCTGCCCGGTTTGGAACCAGGTTCGGATCATTTCGATCGCACCAATTCCATCCTTGAAAATGTCTGCGAAGGAGTCGGTGCTGACTGGTTCTACACATGCATCTGGCAGGGCATACGAAGCAACAGCCCCGTGCGTCTTCCCGCGATCAGTTACATCCTGGCGCACTACAATCGAAAGATATCGATGGAGGATCAACTATATCTAATGGGACGCGACATTGACGTCATGGTAATTATACTCTAGATTTAGAACTTCTTGCTGGAAATAGCAGTATGTTAATCTCGACTGCGTGTATTTTTAGATATCAGGATTATGCGCAGCCGTCCAGGACTCGAGCGTGCTGGTGCAAAGATCAGCGCTTGACTTATTGATGGTATGCTTTCCCACATGGAACACGCAATTGCTGTATGCAGATATGGTGCGGCTGGTGACTGCAGCGTTGACGACAATCTTGCGCCGCGACATGTCGCTCAATCGCCGATTGTATTCGTGGCTACTGACAAGTGAAACGAAATTGGAGCGCGACAGTCACAGCAATGAATTTCAGCTAGAGGACGATGAATCGGACGCTGAGGAGCCGACAACGCCAACGATCGCTATTGATTTGTTGATGGAGGCGATTCGGATTATTTTGAAGCAAGGAACTGCGGAAATTCCATTGGATGTTAAGCCGTACAGGCTGCTGACGTCGCTTTTCGATAAGCCGCAAATTGGACCATTGATTTTGGACAGTATTCTGTATGACGTATTTCGGGCGTTGTACGCATCGTGTTTGAATCTCCAGAAACACAAATCGGGTGCGACACGTTGCGTCAGCTTTAACGGGGATATCACCAGTCTTAAAGGTGATGCGGACGCTTTGAAGAAGGACTTTCTGACGAAGAATTGCCAGGAGTTGATTAGAAACGCGAATTTGCTGTTTAACACGTTGCAAACGTATTACATATGGTCGTATATCGAACGGCTCTTTGAAAAAGCTGTAAACCATCGTCGACATCGACCTTATCACGTCGTTTATGATATTGGCAGCGGGGAGCCAACTCTTCTGGAAATATGCGTACTCACTGATTTCCTTCTTGACATCATACCAATTGAAACACATACATCGAACACCGTCGAAATCCTGCCTAATTTATTCTCAAAAATCATTAACGTAATTCGACAAAATTTGAGCACTCTTACGCAAGAAGAAATCCTAGAGAGTCTTCGGTTGTCTTCAAAGATTCTTGCGAAAATTCAACCGGTTGCAGTCATGCCAAAGGTCACAAAAATTGAAACGCTTCTTGAGAAGGAGGAAGAAAAGTTGGATGGACCGAAAGCCGGCTTGGAAAAGAGTAAATCAGATTCAAAAATCAACGAGAAAGCTATGAATGAGCTGTGCATTGATGACACCAGTCGTGAACGATCCAATAGCAATCAAATGAAGAAGAATAAAACGAAAGATTCGCCAAAAATCGATAAGAAGACAAAATCGAAAAAGTCGAAATCTAGCTCGAAACTTTACGACCTTAAAAAGGAGGAGGATTCTGATACACCTGCAACTGTTCCAACTTCAGCTGAAAGCGAAAAAGAGGACGTAATCGTCAAAGAAAAACCGAAACAAGAGGAACCGATTAAAATCGAAAACAAGCACATTATCATGTGTTTGAAGGTGTATAAAAATTTCTTTGAACGCCTACTGCAAACTTTTATCATGCAAGAATTAGATGCATCTGTCTTTTTTGAAACGCTTATAAAAGATGCGCCTGATGATACTGGAGAAATGGTCGAATTGTTGCAGAGTCGACTTTATAATCGACCAAGAACATTGTACCTGCATACATTATCGACAACAACAAATAGCGATGAATCGAGTCAATCACTAGATATCTACGATGAAACCATTTTGGTCGCTTCCAATTTGCTTATCGAATTCGCCGCATTTCCAAATATTTTGAACGACGACCAAGATAAGGAGTTTCCTCATTGGTTGAAATTACTGATCGGTTGTGCTTGCTCACATAAAGGCGACAATACAGTTAAAGTCACATGTATGAATACTTTGCTGAAAGTTGTGAGCTTAGCAAAAAGCCAAAGCATTGAGAAACATTCCAATAATAACAATGTAGTACTGATGGGTATTCTGGACAGTCATTATGTGACATTCATCGAAGAGCGCACCGTTGTAATGGAAGCAATGTGCAAAATTCTCTGGGATTTGCTAGGATATTTGAATAACCAGCAACAGTTGATGCTGTGCGTGACGTTGCTTTACAGTATTCATAATGTATTCGATACGAAGCTGTTTGTCGAGAATGTGATTGGCAAGTACCTGATTGATGAGAACCTATGCACGGAGTTTTTCAAGCGATTTTTCTTACTGTGGCATCTTGGAAGGGATCTGAACCTGAAGAATCCATCGTCGTCAAATCTGGGTATGCGAAACTTTGAGAGATGTTTACTTAAAATCATGGATAATTTAAATAATAGCGAAAAATCGAATATTCGACTGCTCTCTGAAACGTTTATAACGCACAGTCTATTGCGACATGACATCTCTCGAATTATAAATCCGCTGTTCATACGGCTGCTGAATCCAACAACAGCGAGAATTTCGATTAAGTTCGTGAATATTGAGGATCATCATGAGAGTCAACAAGGAGGTGATGATGGCGTAAAAAGTGAAGATCTCAATGCGAAGAAAATCTACGCAATTAGCAGCGTGAATGGTAATGTAATGTTTCATGTAACGGAAGGTCCAAGTCCGAAGCCATCGAAAAAGAAATGGTTCATCTTTCCACGCTCAGGGAAAAAATCACAAATTGTGAATATGACGGCAAATCTGACCGACAATTTGAATATTGTCACAAAACGAAATAAAGATTACAAACCGGATGTGTCGCCGAATATAGACCGCGCAAAGGGAGTGAAATTGTTTATAAATCCGCTCAGCAGCAAGGAAATTTATCCGAATGGTGTTGATGGAAGTTATACGAAGTTGGAGCATTCATCAACGGAGAGTCTCTACGACAATAAAAGCCAAGCAGACTCGGGTTTCGTCTCGATGAATTCGCATTTGACTAATGAGAAGCGCAGATCGGATATTTTCAACGATACGAAGGCTCCTGAAGTTGCAATCGGTGAAGAAAGTTTTCGAATGACGCGCTCTAAAAGTTTAGACGAAAAAACCCTCCCTGACATGGAATCTATTGATAATATGCATAGCTGGTCCGATTGCGAAAGCGCAGACGTAAATTCAGTTGATGTGAAAACGGCAGACGCCGCTGAAGAATATTTTAAGACACCACCAATGAACGAAGATATCGCTCAATTGTTGAACGACATCCTCGAGCAGGTATGTCCGAGCAATGAAGCAAAATCAAAAAATTTCACGCTTTATCCGATCCATCAACATTTGTGCCTCTACTACGAACTATTCGACACGAACCAAATAATCTACACGTTGCGAACGCTGAAGAACTGCATCAACTCCAATCCGTTGCTATTCATTCGATGCTTAGCAACGTCTGGACTGAAAGATTTAAATTCTAATAATATCCTCTATTTGTTGGCTCGTCATAGAAAAAGTATGCAAGGTGCTGGATTCACCGGAGATATTACTCCAGAACACGTGAACGCCTATCGAGGGTTTACGTTCTTAGACGTTCTCATTACCATCACGCTAAATTACATTAAAAGTTTCTATCCCGCATTGGACGATGTGAAATTGACGAAGACAGAATTAGATCACAACTTGCAGATTCAATTAAACTGTTTGGAAATATTAGATATAGTCATCAAGCATCTCATCAACATTGTCAACGACAATTCGAAAGGATTCTCAGGATACATTGCTGATACTTTGAAAAAATGCACGCTGCAAAAGGTCCTGCTGCATTGCCTACTAATGTCGGTTCGAAACGTTGAAGAGGACGCGTCGTTCGCTGAAGAGGTGCTTCTCTACAACAACTTTCGGCTCTACGACAATCAGAAGCGCGTCACTGAGTACATGGAAGCATATCAAATTCTACTCTTAAGGCTTATCAATTCACTCATCATTTTGGAATTTAAAGTATTCCCTGAGGTGTCCGACGTGGACGTCACCCCGACCATTCTCATTCCGCAGCAGAGTATGTTCCTTTCGGCGATTTTGAGCGCATTGAAGCATCAAAACATGAAACATTTACATCAGAATTGGTGCCACATGGTGACATCCTGCCTGCCGTACTTCAACGACAATCTGAAGCAAATATCCGTTACTGTTGTTCAGCAAATTTGCAACAACGTGGAGAAAATTGCAGATAGCTACAAGTCGACTGAACTTGGAGGAGAACTTTGCGCTGATTACGCTACAACGCAATTGGAATCGTTGACGATTCTGGTTCATTATAACTTGTTGGATTCGACGCAAACAGCTAACCAGAATTTACCAGCAGCCGCTAACGTTCCGAATTCAGTCATGATCAATACGACCGAGATTTTTAACAACTTGGTGAATGCATTCTTCAGTCCAATTGGAGGTGAAATAAATCTCACCAATAAGCAAAATCATGACAACTATCAATTGGCCCGTAAAGCCATCCTCAGTCATATGCCACGTATTATTACAAGCGTTGCAAAGTTATGGCAGACTGTTGTAAGCATCGAGGGAGAATTTGAAGGCGTTTTTGGTCATTCGAAAACTGTAAAACAACAACTTTTGGAGTTTCTCAGCCCAATTGCAGTTCATCACAGTGCTAGTTTCTTGGCAGCTGTAGCTGTGGCATGGCATGAACGACGGAATCCTTTCATGAGCGTAAAAACGGTAATGTAATCATATTTTTTAAATTATACGTATTTAATGTGTAAATTTTTTTAGGCGTTACCTGAACCGAATGCGAGTCAAAGCAACCTGGTTTATTTAATCTCAGCAATTCGAGTTATCCCACTAGACAACCTGGTGCAAACTGTAACAAATGTGATTAAAAACCCACCACCCACGGAAGGTTTAAGCTCTGAATTCTCGTTGGACGTTTCAATCCTTGAATTGTTTTATTGGTATGTATAATTTGCACATTTACATGCTAAATTTCTATTATTTCGTAATTTGTTAAATAGTTATATGAGGAATGCGACTCCAACGCAAATTTCTGAGGCGTGGACTTCCCTTCTAACTCTGATTCGAGAAGGATGTTCGTTATCTCCACCATGTCAATTCCTTCTCGGCGCGTTGCTGCACGAATTGATGATAAAATGCTGTCCACTGGAGGAGCGCAAAGACCAGAAGGATTTGCAGGACGCAACCGGTAAATTGATCGAATGCGTGTCGCAAGTTTGTGGTGCTTGCCTGGAGCAAACCACCTGGCTGCGACGCAATCTTTCCGTGCGGGAATTGGAGCAGGACTCGACGTCGAACGGAAGCGTCACACCAGGAAGTACCGTGGATATCGTCGCCGGCGGCAATAATAGTAGTCATAGCGTGCAAGCGCAACTTGTACTCTCCGAAATTTTAGCCCCCATTCTCGACATTTGTTTCGGCTCCGTTGAGAAGGACAAAGTCAACAATATTCTGCAGTCGTTGATGTACAACATCGTTCCGTATCTACGTACGCATACTTCGCGTAATATGCCCAGCTTCAATGCGTGCTCCAAGCTGATGGCCAGCCTCAGCAGCTATCAGTACACGAGGAAAGCGTGGAAAAAGGACGTATTCGACTTGCTACTCGATAATACGTTGTTCCAAATGGACCAGTCGTGTTTGAAGTATTGGAAGGTGATCGTCGACAATTTGATGACCCATGATAATACCACGTTTCGCGACCTCATGAGCCGCGTTTCAATGACGCAGAGCGGCAGCTTGAATATCTTCGCATCACGCGAACTTGAGTACGAGCAGCGCGCGCATCTCCTGAAGCGTTTGGCGTTCGTTATCTTCTGCAGCGAGACCGACCAATATGCGAAATACATGCCGGACATTCAAGGTAACTCCATACGATAATACTCTCCAGGTAGAAGTAATAATTTTTGATATTTTTGATACCCGTAGAACAATTAACTGCCAGTCTGCGATTGAGTGTGCCTAATATACAAGCACAAGTGTTCATGTGCTTTCGCGTGCTACTAATACGAATGTCACCGCTACATGTGACATCGCTATGGCCTATCATCATCAGCGAAATGCTCACCGTTTTCATCCAAATCGAGAACGAACTGCAGACGGACTCGGAGGATTTTAGGTAAGCGCCGCAGCGAACGCCCTGCCTGTAGGGTTCGTGTAGCATACATGACTAATCTGTTTGGTTTTTTGATTAACTCTACTGTTTGTCTTGAATTATGTTTGGGGCAAATTGGCACGCAGCAGGAACAATAGCAGGTAAATTCATGTTCGTTGTCCTTCCTACTTACACTAATTTCGCTTGCGCTTTAAAACGTATTTGATTTTCTTCCACTTGCTTTTGATGTGTATTAACCAGGTGTCGTTGCGTGACGAAGCCAACGCTAAAACGATTCGTATTTCTAGTGCACACATCAAGTACATGTCATCCCTGGATCCTAGTTGGACGCAAAATAGCAATAACGGTCTGCATGCGCTAGGAAACCCACACTGGCTGCGATTGTGGCTGGCGGCAGCGAAATTGCTCGATTTGGTTTTGCTCTTACCCGCCACTTCCTTGCCACAATTTCAAATGTACGTATAATATGCTAAACTTTCAAATTTTACAATTTATTATTGCTGAACTTTAAGGTATCGCTGGGCGTTTGTTGGTGATAACTTGATTGATGTGAAAGGAGAGCATGGATATCCAGAAGGACTGTCTTTTACACCCCATGTCTGTCGAATCGCTGAGTTCATGGACAAGAAATATGCGGATTCGGAGATTGAGACTCTGCCGACCAAGCAAAACGAATTACTGCTTACGGTCTCGTCAATTAATCAACTCCAGGATCTGCATCCGTTCTTCAAGACGCTCAGCTTGTGCTCAAATCGACATCGAACCGAGTGCAGCGGCTCCGTATCGAACGATCTCCTCAATGATAAGCCGGTCGACAAAAAGATGCAATGCGTCCTGGAGAAGTTGGACAAGATAATAGAAATAGACTTCCTAGATAAAATATCCAGATAGAGGTAATTCCCCGAGGTAAGTGGGCGCATTTAATAACATTTGCAATTCTCCAAAGATCATTAGCTCGCAGTATTAGCAAATTTAAAGCAAAAAAACGTCCATCGGCAACGGCAAGTTGAAAAAAAAGTGGAAAGGTTTTAAATTAAAACTGACCTAAACACTAAGTGATACGCATTAACATTTTTCAAAGAGTAAATACTAATTGTTACTTAAAATTGTATATAATATATGAGAATGGATAAATTATTACAATTTTTTAACATCAAACTAATATATTTAAACAAGCGCTATTAATAATGTGATTTTCAATGTGATGTTTTAATTCAAATGACCGATGTTTGCTGAAAATAGTGATAATGCATTATGATTTCATTGATAAATCTAATAGAAATATACACTGTTATAATCTTTAATTGAGTGTACTTGTAAATCATTTTGCTGAATCAAATTTGATAGTGAAAATTTGAATTATAAAGTTAAAACTTGCCGTAGCACGAATAATTATGCGACAGTAGCGCCCCCAGTGGTAGGTTACAATGAGTCACAAGTAATTTCAACTCAATTCTGCGTTGCTAATTTCATGAAATGAAACATAATGCGTTGAAAACAATAACAAGAGAGACAAACGGTAGATAAACACAAAACATTGATAGCGCGTGTGACTTATTTTCAGCACCAACTATTTCCAAAATAGTCATTTACGAAAGTAACCTTAGTAAATAAGGTCCAAAAGTATGCGACTCATAATCCAGAAAAGTTTGCCGGTTGCAAAATCAAACTACGCATTAGTACGCAAGCAAACAACAAATTAGTAAAATGCAATTCAGGCTGTGATATATTCCTAATTACGTAATATGGATGTCGGCGTACATGAGCTAACAAACAATCCAACGCTGGCATGGAAGGAGATCTCAAGGAATCAGAAACTCTTCAAGCTGAATGTGAAGATTCCATCGACACCTGTGAGCCATGATAAGGTGCGTTTCGTGTGCATGAGCGATACGCATTCTTTGATACACAATATCAAATTCGAGATACCGGATGGCGATGTTTTCATCCATGCCGGTGATTTCACGAAGTGCGGCCAACGCAGTGAAGTTGAAGAGTTCAACAATTGGATTGGTGAATTGCCTCATAAACACAAGATTGTCATTGCTGGCAATCATGAGTTGAGTTTCGATACAAAATTCATCAACTCATTCAAAGAGAAGACAAAGGATGACACCCTGGATAGTGAGGATGATATCCCAAACTATGGAAAGAAAGGTGGCAACATTAGTGATGCTGTAAATACTCCAGATATTATAAACTTTTTGACAAACTGTACTTATTTACAAGATGAGGCAATTGATGTATATGGCCTAAAGCTTTATGGGACACCATGGTAAGCAAATGATTGTACAAAGTAGTATATTATTGGAAACTAATTGGAGTTTTTTTTTATTCTTATAGGCAACCAGTATTTGGAAATTGGGCATTTAACTTGGAGCGAGGCAATGAATGCTTATCAAAATGGAAGTTAATACCTGACAATGTTGATGTTTTGATTACACATACACCACCTCTTGGACATGGAGATCTTGCATGTTCTGGAGTTCGAGCTGGCTGTGTGGAACTTCTACAGACTGTACAGCACAGGATAAAGCCTAAATATCATGTGTTTGGGCACATTCATGAAGGTAAATGCATTACATTCTCATTACAAAAGTAGATAATACAAAGATTCTTGTTTAGGATATGGAGTGACATCAGATGGGAAGATCATATTTATCAATGCATCAACCTGCAACATAAATTATATACCAGACAACTTGCCAATTGTATTTGACATGCCACTACCAAAAGGCTACTCCAAGACATGAGAAACAAGGTAAGTGTCTTTAAAACAAGTGTATTTTACAATCAATAGGTTAGCTAATGAAGTCTCACATAAATAATGGAAAATCAATTGTTTGCTTATTTCGCTTATAAAATCGCCCGTTGATTTTCACGCTGACAGAGACGCAGACGGTCCTTGTGCTTTCTTTTGTTCCGATTCCTTAAATTTAATTGATGTTGGCGTCAAATTTGTAATGTAAGAGTATATAAAATAGTAGACATATTTGTCTAAAATAAACTTGATGATGCCTCACTTAATTATACTCAAAATAGTCATCAATCATTTCGTTTTCAAGTCTAACAAGGAAAGCAAAAAATCAAATGCTTTGCTTTGAGTCATCATCATATGGAAAATTCTGAGCAAGTCACCTTGCTTGCAATCATATACAAGTATATAAAATAAAATTAAAATCATGATATATAAAAAAGGAGGTGGAAGTTTTCAAGAAGTTGCAAAAAGAGAATGTGTCTTGACTACTTGGGCGTTAGCCCAATGACTGACACAACAAGGTGTTGCAGCCTTGCGCTGCAGACATACTGAATGAGGATGTATGCTGCTATGAATGCTGGGGCTGCTGGATTTTTTGCACTTCCCTCCTGCCCCAGTATGCCTCCAGATTGAATGGTTCAAAGTCTTTGGGCATGTGACTGCTGTTCTCTGATTCACAATAATACTTGATGGTACTACTGCTGCTGCCGCTGCCCTTCTCCGCTTCCTGCGAGATCTTGTTCCAGGACTCGCAGATGTACTTGATGAGATCGTCATGCTGGGCACATGTGGTCTTCTCGATGGATGGTATCCGGCTGAGCGAATTGTTATTGTTATTGGTGTTCATTGCCGACGACGACACGCTCGGTGGCGGGCGGCGATTGCTTCCGTTCATCTGCGACATGTTGCTACGAGAGCCACTGTAAACACTGCGCGGATTTACTCATTAGCCATTTAAGGACAAGTATTGGGGCACGCATGTAAACAGACAAGTGGCCAAGAATGGCCTAGTTTAGTCGCGAAAGCGAAGAGACATATGCCTTCAACTTACCTCATTATATCTGGCAGCTGCTGCTCGTTTGGTTGAGTGGGATCGTGTGAAAGTGGTCGCGCGGGCAGACAGTTTGCAGAGATTATCCTATGGGATTAATTGCGGATCTCATTAATTCGCAGATCGCGATCAAGAGAAGTAAACACAACAGTGGCAGCTTTGTGTATTTGACGCCATGTAGATGATTGTCGTTGATGCGAGTGTGTAGATGGAAAATATTTACTACTTGTGATATTTGATGTTGAAGTTGTAAAAGAGACGCAATCATTTGACAACTATAATGTAGAGAAGGAGAAACATATTTCAATGCACAAACCAACGGTGGCGCTGACTACCTTAAAATATCTGATAACGATTTGCTGATTTTGCGTCAGCCGTTTCAGCCATTTCGAAAAAGCAAAAAAGTTCAAGTCATGTGTCGAAATAAGTGAACAATTGATATCACATTTAACGTGTTACATTGTTATATTATCAATTTAACAACATCAAAAACGTTCTTCACAAACAGTATAATATCGGTATACATTTATAAAAATACACAAAATCAGAAACATATTTTGATCGTTTCCATTACACGTGTTATTTTGCTTGGTCAGAATTTTGCTTGGAGGCTTCATTAGAATCTCGAACATAAAACATTACATGAAGACATGCAGTAACACATAGGGTATGTACTGGTGTATATTATGTTTTGGGGGTCTTATTCATGATTTTGTAATTATTTGCTGAATGTTTGCTTGATTATTTGCTATCTATGTTATGACACAACCTTGCTCCACGCGTCGAAGCACGTTGATTGTATTGCCGTTGGTTTCGTTGCCACCGATTGTTTTAGTACGCATTATCATGAGATCCGTGCGGATGCTAGGCCGGCGAACATTGGGGGTGACGACGCCGCAGGCATCGCTCAATCGACGCTTCACCGAAAGCGTGTACTTTTTGGCGTGCGGAGGCGGCGCCGATGGAGGCAGAGGACAAGGCGAGCCGAAGTTGGCTGCGACACGCTTATGATGATTGGGTGCCATCTCCAAAGGCAGATTTGCGATGACGAACAACTGATAGAAGACCTCGTCGACTCGAAGATTACGCTTTGCTGATGTCTCCACGAACGTACAGCCACCCTGGGATTCGCAGTACGCGAGGACTTCATCAACCATCACCGTTCTACAATTTGGTGAGTTAAATACAATCATAATATCATTTACTAGAGGCCTCACCTCATTTCCTTATCGCATTTATTCCCTGCAAATATCATGGGAACGCGGGGAGGACTCTTCTTGCGTCCTAGAACCGGATTGTTAGCACTTCCGGCGTTACCCTTCGTTTCTAATATTTGCTCCCGCAATCGTATAGCTTCCTCGAACGTTTCCCGACTGTCCATGCTGAAAACAATGACAAACAAGTCTCCTGCAAATCAACCAAACAATGTTAACATCAGGAATTTTTAGCCTATATATTGATAATACCTGTAAGAAATGAGAGGCGTCTCATTGCGGGAAATGGATGATTTCCAGACGTATCGAGTATATCTAGCTGATAAATTTCCCCGCGGATACGATATAACTTCCGGTGGAAATCCTCAATGGTTGGCGTGTAACTTTCATGGAATTTACCTCCTAGAAATCGTGAAACCAGCGACGTTTTGCCCACGCGCGCCGAACCAAGCATTACTAGTCGGTAGCAGTTCTTTGGAGGCGGCTGAACTTCATCGCACGAATTCGAACTGCCGGGACTTGGGTGTGTTCCCGACAAAACGATGGTTTCCACGGGGCTGACATCCCTCTGCTCTTTGGTCACTGCTGTCGTTGCAGCCATAAGTGCGCTCGTCGACGTCGCATTAATGGGTAACTGTTGCTTGCAATTTGATTGATTGGCGGATTGGGGACAGAGCCAATTCATGCAGTACTCGTAGCTCATTGCTTGCTTGTTGCATTGCTTTCGTGTGCACACTGAAAGATTGCCACATTAATGCGTATATGCCGTCCGAAAAGTAATTAACTAATTTGCGGAAAGAATCAGCCATTCAACAAGTATTACAAAATTAACATAAAACATGCACGCAACGGATAAGACAGAATAGAAAAGATGGGCTTTACCGTTTTCCTTTGTATTACTTTATGATTGGCCATCGGCTGTTTAATTGTTTGATAATTTCGGCTGATTTCATTGTTGGATGGTGTCGGTTTACTGCGGGAATTGCCTACGTGAATGGGAATGAAGCGGTGTCTCCTGGAGACATGTTGATTCGATAGGTCTGACACGGCGTGCGCGTGAATTCACCCCGCGTTTATGCGAATTTCATGTAGAAAGGGGTTTGGGGGGCGGCATGGTCAATGCTATAGGCAGAGGGAAGCGGCAGCGATAGCGGATGCGCCTCCGGTTTACGCAATCGATATTGACTGACTGCCTGCCGGGATTATATGACAAGTGGTTGCCGAGTAATTACACATTTCAGCCGGTACACAAACAAGCCATCATTTCATCTTTATTAATTGTAAATATTGGCTGATGCTAAAATTCTAGATTTGATAAACAAAGCTCTTAATGCTCTTAATAACATTCCGTTTGCAATATCATTCATTATACTTCAGTTCAGTATTATTAAATATTAATTAATTATTGTGCAAGAGATTGATGAAATTAATTTTGTTGTTGCTCTTACAGCAAGCAAGGAATCGATATTCGCGAATTCAGATTTCTTAAATATTGATCATAACTGTTTTACATATAGACAAAGTTTTTGAATGCTGTTTAATGTCGCTTATAATTTGTTGATTAGATATTATCAACTTATGGTATTTGTTCATAACAGACTTACTGGACTTTGAATAGAGCATTTCACACTTACAGGACTTTAGGTATTAAACAACAGTTGGGGTTGTTTTTGTTGCAGATGCAAATTTCTCATTATTTTTTTTTGTGTCAGAATGTTTTCAAGTAAGTTGCATGATTAGCTTCAAGTGGTTCATTTGGAAGCCATCATCAAGTGGAATCCTTTTTTGTAAGGTATGGGTAAAAATCACTTCTGTAAATTTTATTATTTATAATTTATCATGCGTTATGCATGATAGATATATATTTTTTATGTACATATATATATATATTTTTTTTAATTTCAGTTTATAAATGTGAGACAAGGATTCTTCTTATTAGCTACTAACAAAAATTGGAGAAACGGTTTGGACTAGTGCAGTTTTCTGAATTTTGGAGGTAACTTTCTATTTTCTAATTGTGCATTTCCAGTCATTTGCGTAATTAAAAATTAGCCTGTAGCGACCTCTAACATTCTGCGGCGTAAATATTATTATAAAGAAATCTGTTTTATCGACATGACGAAACTGTCATTCAGTGTTCTTGGAGTCTTGGACATTTTTTGCAGATTCTGCGAGTATGCTTGGAGTCATACATTCTTTCATCTATGCTTGGAGTCGCCATTACATGAGGGACGAATTTTAGGCAGCGTTGGACATCTAGCTACAATTATTAAAGTATTTTATAAACTATGTCTTTTGTATTTAATATGTGAACACATGTGTTATTATTTTTATTTTTGCAGATCTTGTGTTTATGGCCAACATCGCCACTACATCATGGAACTACTTTGGTGAGTGAGCATTGGACATTTTGCAGCAGTTAAGGTATTTTGTGAACAATCTATTCTTGTGTATTCAATATGGATACACATTTGTTATTATTTTTACTTTTGCAGATTCTGTGAGTGTGACCTTTGCATGATGGAGGTACTTTGGCCAAAATTGGACATTTTGTACCAGATGTTAAGGTATTTTGTAAACAATTTATTATTGTTTATTCAATATGTGTACACATTGTGTTACTATCTTTATTTTTGCACATTCTGTGAGTGTGGCCATTTCATGATGGAGGTACTTTGGGTAGCATTGGGCATTTTGCAGCAGGTATTAAGGTATTTTGTAAACAATTATTTGTAGACAAGTCATTATAATTTTTATGTTTTTAGACTCTTCCATGTTTTAATGAAGTTGGCTCTGAACATGGGCACAAGTTAGGGGCACAGGGGATATGTGGATAGCATCATTCACTGGTGTGGGGTCCTGTAGCATTCTTTTAAGGTACTGTTTTAATAATTTATATCAATACATGTTATAATGTATGTCATAATTTTGCTTATTTCAAAATCTTCCATTTTTTCGGGATGTTGGCTTCACAATGATGGAGATCTTAAAGCTACCAGGGACATTTGAGAAGGATCTCCAAGCAGTATGCACTTCTGCAGTTGTCTCTTATGGTACGGTTTAATAATTTATTTTAATAAATACAATATGTTATAATGTATCTTATTTTATTGTATTTTAGAATCTTCCATGTTTGTTATGGGTTACTTGGCAAATGTGCCAGGGACATCTGGAAAGCATCTCCAAGTAATGT